>PVIH01003091.1:61435-169811 GCA_004025045.1 Sigmodon hispidus
CTGGAGGCAAACCAAACAAAACCAGAGTCATCTGGGGAAAAGTAACTCGGGCCCATGGAAACAGCGGCATGGTTCGTGCCAAATTCCGAAGCAACCTTCCAGCAAAGGCTATTGGACACAGAATTCGTGTGATGCTGTACCCTTCCCGGATTTAAACTAATGAAAAGTAAATAAATAAAAGTGGATTTGTGCTCTTGTAAAAAAAAAAAAAAAAAGATTTTAAGTTATAAAAGAAATTGTGGATTTTTAAATAGACTTAATTTTGAAGTGTTTGAATTTGAAAAGACTGTGGGACTTTCTAAGACTGTAAAATGTTTTCTATTGTGATTTTATAATGTGTTTGTGATCTTGAGGATGAGTAAGAAATGAAAGGTTATGGCTTAACAGTAATGAATTTATGTTTCAAGTTGACAGCTGTGTTGGCTACTTTTTTTTTTTTTTTTGTCAATTTGACACAAGTATAGTCATCAGAGAGAGAGCCTCCATTGAGAAATGCCTCCATAAGATCTAGCTGTAGCGCATTTTCGTAATCAGTGATAGATGGGGGAAGGGACTAGTCCATTTTAACAGGTACCACTCCAGGGCTGGTGGCCCTGGGTTCAATAAGAAAGCAGGTTAAACAAGCATTAGAAACAAGCCAGTAAGCAGCACCCCAAATAGCCTCTGCATCAGCTTCTACCTCCAGGTTCCTAGTAAACAAGGGGTCAGATGTATTGGTTTGAATTCTTGTCCTGACTTCCTTCATTGATGAACAGTGATGTGGAAGTGGGAGATAAATAAATCCTTTTCTCCCTAATTTGCTTTTGGCCACAGTGTTTCCTAACAGCAACAGTAGCCCTAACTAAAACAGCAACTTAGTTAATATCAGGGTATTGAGTTCTGAACTCTTCAAACTCCTAACTTTCAACCCTAAGGGCTACATTATTGTAAACTAAGAAAAAAAAAAAAGAGGGAAACACTATAAAGTGAGTTATACTCATTTTGCTTTGTAAATTTAGAGTCTACAGAAAGGGAAAGTGCTACCCCAGGAGCCCCAATGGATCTCTCTGCTGTTTACACTTTTGTCTAAGATCTTTCATCAGTGTTGCTTTGTACACTGCAAAAATAACCACACTTTTTTTTTTCCACATAGCTCTGATTATGAACTCTCATCAGGCATTTCTCCTCTTAAAAAGCGAAGGGACAAATTAACCAGTTATTTTAAATCTCTGTCCTGTACACATTGGCTTCTATTTTATTCCAATTTTATGCTGGAGGCTGTCCACTGAGCTACAAGAATTAACAGCAATCTGACCTTAAGCAAGACCAGAAGAGACTCAAGGTCCCCTTAAAAAAGGCTGCTGAGGTATCTCAAACAATCAAGACGTTACAGAATAAAGTCATGGGTAGAGATTTCTAAAATGACTGCTTAAAACAACATTAAGACTTGATCAAAAGGCTATCAGAGATCTTCCAGAACATTGAGTAATTTGATAAGACAAAGTTCACATGATAACCCTCCCCCTATGACTTTTAAGGACTTAGAGATAAGTACAATCCAAAATATGAGAATAACAAAGTTTGGATAGTCCGTGACCTATACATGTATACACATGTCCATTTTGAAATTGCTGTGACTGCTTCAAAATTGTACTCTATCCTCCTTCAGAACGTGAAACTGTGGGGTGATCTTCGGAACACACACAAGACTTTTACTGTCTTTTTAAATGTAAAAATTAAGCTGTGAACACAAACACATGTAGAGCATTCACATTTCTTGATAGGGAAAAAAGGCCATGCATGTGACAATTTCAATCCTCCTAAACAGACTAAATGACAGCACAACGACCCTAGCAGAGTGAGAATTGATTACACACGGCTACATAAGGCTAGATAAATGGACAAGATGATAGGTTTGATATTTACTATCATGGATGTCACTTCAGTGTTCTATGTTTTTGTGTGTATATAGGAACACCTTTTGTCTTCACCTCTCACACCATACATCTACAACCTACAATTTGCAGCACAATGACCCTAGGTGAGATGTAAAGCTCTCTCTATATATACATTTAGCAATCAGCAACACCATCCTTTAGCATTCACACTCATGCTGACAATTTAACCCAAGCTTTAGGACCACACCAGGATGGAAGCTGGAAATCAGAAGATTCAAACAAATGAAAAGTGTATTTCCACAGCTACAGAAAAAAATAAAACCCAGCAAGATGGTTCATCTAGTAAAACTCATATAGTCGGGAGGATGAGCAGCTTGAGTTCAATCCCCCAAGACTCAAGAACATGAAGGTGGAAGGAGATAATCCATACCATAGTTATTCTGATTGTACCTGCCAAAGAACAAGAAGGCGAGCATGTGCCCACCCTCCCAACAATATTTTTTGCAGATCTGGTGAGTTTGCTCAGCAGGTTACTGCATAAACCTGGAAATGTAGCATCCTTCCCCCAGAAAAACTTGCAAGTAATTACAAAGAAGAAATGAACTAGAATTGATATGACTAAAAAAAATGAGTTTAAATTTATAATCAGTATGATGACCAGAATCAGAAATAAAAAAGAAAAAACACTAAAATAGTTATCTGTTGCTTAAAAATTGCATGCATACAATATCCAGGCATTAAATTATAAATTTTATTTGTGAAAAAAAGTGGTGTAATGTAAACAAAATCTCATTGGGAAGCATTTATTTGCCAGATTGCCCTCAGGGAATCTAACATTTTAAAAAAAATTGATTCGTGCCTATATGTAAATTCTAGTTGCTTTATTTATTTGACAACTTGACATAAACTAGAGAACAAGATTGTTTGTGGGCAGGTTTGTGAGGCATTTTCTTGATTTATGACTAATGTGCACAGTCCCTCATCTGGGCAGGTGTCTTGAGTTGTATAAGAAAGCAGGCTGGACAAGTCATGAGGAAAAAGCCAATCAGCAGCATTCCCCTACGGTCTCTGCTTCAGCTCCTGACTCCAAGTTCCTGTCCTTGAGTTCCTGCCTCGGCATCCTTCAGTGATGGACTACAAATTGTAAAGTGAAATAAACCCTTTCCATTCCAAGTTTGTATTGGTCAGGGTACTTATTATACAAATAAAAGCTAATACATTCTGTGTGTGTCAGTCTGTCTGTCTGTCTGTGCAAGCAGGTGACTTAAGAGAGCAAAAAAAAAAAAAAAAAAAAAAAAATTAACTGAATCCCCCAAAAGAGAAATTATAAATGGTTGCACTTCATTTGACCATCTGACCTGAACATTGGAAAAAAATTCTTAAAGAGGAGCAACTGTTCATAACCACTGTGCCATCTCTCCAGTCCTAGAATCCAACTTTCTGAGTCACTGAATGGCACTAAATTAGGGTGACTTCTGACTTTCCTGTGGCCAAAATAAGCCTATAATTCTAAAGCTACAGAAACCAAAGTAATACATGTGTATTACTCAGGAAATGGTAAGGCTGATAGTTCATATCATAATGCCATGTGCCTGATTGATGGCTCTGAACATGTGGAATTTAGGATTTAACTTTTTCATGAGGCTCAACTGCTTAATATTATAAAATGCTATTTCTAGAAATTCCTCGTGTTAATGCTCATACCCCACCCCTAGGAATACAAAAACAATACAGCGGTGTTGCAAAGTTCTTAAACACATATTTCAAAATATCTTCAAGGAAAAAGAAGAGGCTGGTGATGCAGCTTACTTGGTACAGTGCTTATCTAGCATGCATGAAGTCCTAGGTTTGATTCCCAGCACCACATAAGCCCAGGTGTGGTAGTGCACACACATGTAATCCTAGCACTCTGAAGGAAGGAGAAGAAAGAAATTCAAGGTTATTTTCAGCTTCACAGCCAAGTTCTAGGCCAGCTAGGGATGCATGAGATGCTGTCTCAAAAAATATACATATGTGATAAATAATAAAATAAATGCTAACAGAACAAAATACCTTAACTACTTGGGCTTAGGGCTGAGATGTTAACTTTCAATGATTCTGTCAGCATAGTGCTTAGCCTTAATTTCCCTTAGCAGTGACATATGTATCACAAATATTATGCCTACTATAGGACCCACTTGCAACATGAAAAGTATGCTTATTTGGAGAATTAAAATTGGAATAAAGAGTCTGGAAAGATTGATTGCAGGGAAGCTGATTTCAGTTCCCAAAACTGACATTAGGAAACTGCTTCAACCTAGGTAGCAAGAATCTAACATCCTCTGCTGGCCTTTCAAGGAAACTGCACTCACATGCATATACACACCACCTCACACATATTGTTGGAAAATGGAAATAAATATGGGGGTGTACATATCTTAAATGAGATGAGTTCTTGAGGTACACCAGGAATACTAGCTATGTGTAGCAAGTTCCAATTTCCTTCAATTGTACACATAAAACAGTGATTATGCTCTGTCCTGATAAAACTTTATGACCTGTAATGAAGACAGAAAATATTAAGAGTACAGCAGGAACCAGAACTGTTGTGCCTTGCTGTCTTTTAAGTGCTCCTTAAATTTCTGAGGCCACCCCTGCACAGCAGTTTTTTAAGGTGAGGTCATCCTGCTTTACAATACCACACCAACCATGTTTGGGGGTGACAGTTTACAAGCTCTGACATACAACTGTCATGTACTTGAAAACAGCCACCATTCCCAAATCATCATGATTTATTAGCAGCAGTCACAAGTGGGTATAGCCACTGCTTTTATTTGTTTTTGTTTTTTTCCTATTCAAGGGTTATAGACATTCATTAAATCTAGTACTAAGAAGGTCACTTTAAACATGACTATTAATGGGGCTAATTCCTAAATGGAAATCAGACATCATCCATTAGTTTACTAAATGAAATGAGATTTCTTAAAAGGGATTTACAGTACCAGTCCATGGGTGATTGCTCGTCTTTCAGAGTATACATGTGAACAGGACCTGACAGGTTATTAATTGTGCTATACCTAACAGCATGCGGCAAAGGTGCTTTTGTTAGGATGACAATGTGATTTTAAATGGATAGTTTTATATGAGCAAAATGAATTTTAAATGTTTGTCTTCTGAAGGTAACTTCTGAGAGTCAGTGAAGAGCCTCCAAAGATCAGGACCTCCAATAACTCCTGTTTATGGTCAGCGCTGACTATAAGAAAATTTGACACTTGGAGCAAACATGGCACTTCTTCTCTTAAACAAGCCCAAGTTGGGTTTTCTAACCTCATTCATAATACTCTTGGTGATTCACCAAAATTTAAGTTTTTCATGTAATAGGCATCTAATCTAAAGCATCTAATCTTAACCAAAATGATGTGTCCTTTGATCTGAAAGATTCTGACTGATGACCAATAAAACTACAGAGGAGCTATGTCTGATGACCCATAAAACTACAGAGGAGCTCTGTGTGTGTGTGTGTGTGTGTGTGTGTGTATGTGTGTGTGTGTGTGTGTGTACACACTCAGAGCAACCTTGAGTGCCTTGCTTGTGGCTCATCTGGTATATAGCTCATATTGACTTATATAAAGTTTATATGATTTGAACAAACTTACAAGAATCCTCTTTAAAACTTGTTTTAGGAATAAAAGTTCAAGTATGATCTTATTTCCATTTTTTGATACAGTGACCTACCTATCACCTCAGAGACTGTCAGTCCTTTGTACTAAAGCTCTTACCATATTATCTAACTATGGAATAAAAGAAGCCAATACATGTAGTTTCTTGGTGGATACATATCCTCTATATGAGCAAAGTTTAGCAAAACAAAAATGAAGTATCCATTAACAATACATAATTCTTAATAATGAATTAACAAATTTATAATTTCACAAAAAGTCCTGTCAATAAAAATCTGGTCCTGAAGGGTAGTACTCAGGATTATCACAGTGCTCTTTACAAGCACTGGTCTTCTGTGGGAGATATCAGTGATCCTACCACCCAGATGTGAAATACCACAAATGAACTCCCTTTTAGCAAGTTACTTATTTTATTTGATGCCTTATTATTTCTTTTTTTTCTCTGAAATGAATCTTTCCTCCTTCAACTCTTGGAGAAATACGAGGTTGAGGGCCATTTCCCCATATTCATCAGCAGTATGTAAACTCTTAATAGGTCTAGCAACATCCAATGCCAAGATATTTCATAATAGTGTGAGAGTTAATGCTGATAGTCAAGTTGAAAAGGATCTACCATCCCTTGGAAACATATGTGCTGAGGCCATAGAACGACTTAGTGAAGTTACTTCTTCCCTTTACACCATGTGGGTTGTGGGGATTGACCTCAGGACATCATGCTTGGCAGAAAACACCTTTCCCTACTAAGCTAGCCCTGAAAGTAATTTTTAAATTATAGTTCAAAACCACGTTCACCTGGGGTGGGGAGGTGGCTTGATGACAGAGTCCTTTTTTTGAGGGAAAGGTAGCCATTATTTTTCTTCGATAGAAAAAGAAGTTAAATCTTTTGCCCAAAGGTTCTGGGCAGTAGTAAGATGACTTCAAAGATATAGGTCATATTTCAGATATTAAAAATTATATTTGGACTTATGTGAGGATAGATTCACTTAAGCTCACTGTTTCAGTGGCTCACATGCTCGACTTGTTATCCAGGTCGAGAGTGAGACTGTGTGGAATATGTGGAAGAAGCTGTTCATTTCAGGCAAATAGGAGAGACAGAGACAAAAAAGAGAGAAGCAGATACAAGTAATAACTTGAGCTCCAGCATCCAGTGCAGTTTCTGGTACACAATTAAAATTGAAATCGTAAGACCAAAATAAGATCTGACTTCTTCCTGAAATATTCTTCCAATTCTACTTTGCTATACTGTTTCTTCTTCTATTTTTAAAGGTTTATTTTCATTTTCAATGTATGTGTATTTGGGTGGGAAAGTAGGTGTATGTGTGTACAGATTTCTACTGAGGCCAGAAGAGGGCTTTGGATCTCTTTGAGCTGGAGTTACAGCCATTGTTGAGCTACCTAAAGAGTATACTGAGAGCCAGAGAAGTTCATAAGCAAGAGCAGCAAGGGCTCCTAACCACTGAGCCATCTTCTCAGCTCTCACTATACTATTGGTTTGTGCTTTTGTCTCCATTACCGTGAAGCCTCTTAGGCCATTTCTATCCACCAAGTGTCTTAACATCAACTTCTCTACAATGTAAGTAGCTTTCATAGTGCCAGAAGTTGCTATGCAAACTGCCAAGACAGGAAACAATATCTCAAAATATGCAATTGAGGCATGTAGGGCTTAGCAGTAACCAACAACTGTCTAATTGGACTTAAGGCCTGCTCAACAAATAGTATCTAGTACTAGAATTCTAGCCAACAGCCTGTGGTTAGGGAGACCACAGATCTTACAAAAAAAAACTGTTTTTGCCACTTTCCCAAGCCAATATAATTCTTAACAACATTCTAAATTCTTATCCTTACACCCATCAATAAATGGAGCTACCATCTTTCATTAAAACAAACAAACAAAAACTTCTTTTAAAAGCAAATAAAGACTACTACAGAAAACCACAACTATTGAAAATGCGGGAAAAAACTGACCATGAGGTACCCAGGCCCAATAAATACATCAACAATACAACGCCTGCATCCAAAACTCAGAACCGTCAAGGAAGAGTGGGCAGAAAGATTGTAAAAGCTATAGAACCAGGAACTCAAGATTATGTCTCTAGAAATGACAGCAAAGCTTTACTCATGGTGCATCAGCAATATGGCTTCCTAAATAAGATCCAAACAAATCAACAACAGTTTAAGTACCTGCATAGATGGAGAAATATCACAGGGCCCCACCCCTAAATGAATACCTACAAGCAATTAAAAATTTCTGAGGGCAGAGAAAGAGGAAATGAGAATTAAAATCTTTACCAGGAATAGCTTTCTAATTGTTTATCCAACACCAAGTAAACAGCCCATATATATATACATGTTATATATATATGTATATAAATGCATATATATATGAGAGAACAACACTAAATTATTTCATCAAATTATCTGTACATATTTGGGGTTTTACATATAAAATGCAATAATAGTTAAAGAACAAGGTATCATGAATTTAAGAGAGAGTGATAAAGGAGAGACATGAGTTTGAAAAGAAGAAAAAAAAGAGGTAGAAAAGCAAGTAAACTAAAAATTAAATCAATATATTTAACAATACATTTCTAACAAACAATGTAAAAATGCAAAAAATTACACAAATTATAACAGATGAGACTTTTCAAAGGTTATAACGAAAAAACTAAGAATGAAACAGAACTTTCCCTTTGGAGAAAAAAAAAAAGTGTACTTGCTCCCAGAAGTGTTCTTGCAATTAAAGCAATGGACAAACGGTAATTACACAAACTCCACTGTAAAAATTGTAATGCAGTATGCTCCCTCCCATCTCTACCCTGGCCTGGACTGTGAAGCACAGGCTATCAGAATGGCTTCCAAGAGAACTTAAAGTGTGACAATGAGCAAGCTGAAACTTTAAGGGAAATAACTGGAGTTAAATAAGCCAGATCCCAACTATGAGGCCAGTGTCCTGAGACACTCAAGACTGTGAGAAGGCTGGGGATTACCCAGAGAAGCAGGCAGGATGTTTCACCCAGGTCTAACAGGGCTTCACATCCCTTTTAATAGAGTTTATGTGCTCATGCTGAGAGTTGATCACCAGTTCAGGGGCCATAAAGATGAATCAAGGTAAAGTGTTATCTACAAGAGCAGGAGGCCCCAAGTGTTCAGATCCATCAT
The DNA here is from genome assembly GCA_004025045.1 of Sigmodon hispidus. Classification (NCBI taxonomy): domain Eukaryota; kingdom Metazoa; phylum Chordata; class Mammalia; order Rodentia; family Cricetidae; genus Sigmodon; species Sigmodon hispidus. The sequence goes on from PVIH01003091.1 coordinate 70,131, forward strand.
GCATTAAAAAACAAACAAACAAAAACCCAAAACAGGCTTGGTGGAGTTTACCTCTAATTCTACCACTGAAAAGGCATACAGAGAAACCCTGGGAATTTAGTAGTTAGCCAGCCTAGCCAATCGTTGAATTCCAGGTTCAGTGAGAGACCAATCTGTGGTCACTCCTAAGAACATTTTCTTGGTGTCACAGAGTAACACTCATAATACCCTACAAACAATCTTCTAAAACTTGCACTACTGAAAAGACCTTCCTTAAATGCTCAACCAAAACCTCAGTCAAGTTAAATATTCTTTTACCTTGTGGTGAGAAAACAAGAAACATGACTAAAGGGGAAAACTGCCCTGCTGAGACAGCCTAAAGAAGAGGTCATCCCAACACTACCATCATCAGGGTAACAGAGCAAATACATCTGTGTGAAGTCCATACAGAGTGAGTGATACACAGAGCCACTCAAGCACAGAATCCCAGGCCTGCCCTCATCAAAACTCCCAGAAGGAAAATTAATACTTCTATACTCTGGGTACAAATAAATAAATCTATTTTTATGTTATTAACATTTTAGTGATGTCTTCTGTCACCACAATATGGCATAGTCTGATACAAAGTTTATCTACTCGTTTGTTGAGAGCTCAGTGGTTAAAAAGTGCATCTTTCCTGTGCAAAGGATAGAAGCAAGGTCAGTTCCTAGCACCTAATAAAGGAGTTCACAACACCTTTAACCCCAGCTCCTGGAGATCTGACTCCATTTTCTGGGTTATATAGGAACTGGCACTGCTGTGCAAATATTCACCAAAAGAAAGAAAAAAAAACAATTAAAAAAATCTTTAGAAAAAAAATTAAAGGTACATTTTATTACATGCTGTTAGCGAGTTCTGTTTTGTGCACATTAATTATATCATTTGGTTTCAGACTCACAACTCTATTAGGTGTGTATTGAAGCAGAAATAAAGATATCAAACACCTTGCTCAGAGTCACACAACTAGTGGCATGGATCACAATGTCACTATGTACTTCATTACACATTATTCAGAGTGAAATTTCAAGTATATATTTCAGAAGAAAAGATAACCAACCAGAAATGTTTAAATCAAAAAGAAAATATATTCACTGAGCTGACGTTTAAAAAACAAAAAAAGAAAGCCCTACACACACTCCAACAAGTTTCAGATTGCTTGCCAAGAAGAAAAAAAAAAAAGAAACCAGCAAATTGATTCCAAGCTGCCTATAATTTCATTATATTTAGAATATGAGCTGAGCAGAAGATGCGTATGCAATGAGTGTGTGTGTGTGTGTGTGTGTATAACACTCTCAGTATTCAAAGCCTCCCCCAAACGTGCAAAGTTTGTTCCAATCCTTCTCTATTTTGTCTACTTGAAGAATTCTTTGCAATATGCTTATGTAAATAGTGCTCTTCACTGCTGTTCCCATCTCCAAAATCTTCCGCTTTTGCATAGACTGAAAAACTGACAGACCTACAAAGACATCTTTGGAACACAAAACCAGGAAGACATAAACAAATAAAGCCAGATCAAAAACAAAGGCTTCGTTAACAGTCTTCAGCAAAACAGAATAGATACGAAGAACTGAGCAACAAGTACAACCAGCTGTATTGGCCCAAGAGTAAGTTGGTACAAGTACAGACACATGCATCACACTCACACAAGTACAAACTGGATGGTGCACAAATTACAGTATTTGTTTTATGAAAGAAAAAAGCAAATGGCTTTTCACCTTAGTTTGCTAAAAATCGCTACTGCAAGAAAGAAAGCTAATATAAGGCTTGGATGTGAGGAGGGATCCTTAGTCATAAGAGATTGTTTAAATACTTCTGGGTTGTTTAGACCCAAAGGTGAGAAAGTTCAGCCTTTCCAAACCCAACAGTTTATGATTTAATTATAAGAATTAGCTCATTTGTACTGATTTCCTTCCATCTGCCTATCAAAGAGTAAAGAAGATTAGTGAATGGGAAAAGAACAGTATGGGACTCAGTATCAACCCTGAGCCTAGTTTACCAACTTAGTGAGAGCAATTCTGATATACAGACCATAGAAAACAAGGTAAACAGTATGTGTGGTGTGGGGTGGGCAAGATTAGAAGTTATAAATACCTTATTTCCATTTAAAAGCATGGAACTCACCAACATGGAAGTTAGTCCCTGAAATGGAGTATTATATGTGATACTATTGGAATGACACTTGAAACAGAGCCGGGTTTTGATGAGGGCTTGGCAGTTTCAGCAAGGATTTCACAGGGTGATAACAGAACAATGCAGTATTGGAAACACATTCTGAAAGGGGCATTTTATCATAACTGAGAGCAGAACAGACATCTGGTACTCATCTTCTCCATGTACTATAATAACATGACAGTTCTTGAGATAAGCACAGTAAGTTGATTTTACCAAAGCAATTTTTGCAAAATAAAGAAGTTTTAACATTAACCTATGTTGTTTGAACATAAGAAAACCCTCCAAATCCTAATTTAAAATTCTCTAGTTTATCACACTATCATTAGAAAACAAAAATAAGCATTTCTAAACCTAGGAAATTAAAAAAACAAAACAAAATGTCAATTTTTGAGATAAATTCTTCTATGGGGTCATTATACAGACAATTAAAAGAAGAGAAGAATGGAGTATTCAGGCTGTAACTGAACATGGTGAAGGTGGTGGCTTTGGCTTTATTTCTGAAAAGAAGGTGGGGGGAAGATAGAGCCTGTGCACAGAGAACAGGCACAAAACTTCCAGCATCTCAACTTCCAGCATCTCAACCCACACCCAGCCTGGTGTGAAGAACTGGCAGATGGAACCACGTCTGTTCTTTCAACTGCTGAAGCAAGACACGGAGCGCACCCTGCTCCTTCTGTGAGCATGAATATGCAGGCCACGTGCACTAAATGTGCTAACTGTATGATTCCGGTCCAGGACCATCCTTATCACTCTCCTTGGAGGACAGATTAAGCCCAAAATGGAGGGAGGGGCTTTTGGCCAAACTTAGGAAAGACTCAGTATTCGTGGAAACAATGCTGACTTCCATAACTGAACAGAAATACAGTGAAAGAAATGATTCAGCAGAAGAGTGTTTAGTGTCTTAGAGGGGCAAAGGTAAAAGCAGCTGTACTGAATTAGCATTTATCAACCATGTTTTGTAGTATGTGTTCATTCTTGGGTATTATAGGATCAAGTGTTCCTTCAGAACACAATCAAGTTCCTGTAAATACTGTAATAAACTGTAACACTGCTATGTTATCTTATGTAAATAATGCTGGTTTAAAACTCTCCCTCATTTATATTTTGAAAAGGAATACTGAATCCACAAAGGATAATTTTGTTATAAAAATTTAATGAAGCAACCATTTCTCTGTCTTTGAATAAAAGATAGGGCAATATCCCAGATATATGTTTCCTCCATCCCTTCCCCTCCCCTAAGAACAGATTGTAAGAACCAGAAAGAAAATAATGCATCTGTATTTGCTAAACAGTAAGGGACGGTGATGGCTGACATAGAAGATATATGGGGAATACCAACTAGAATGTGAGGGGAACACTGTTGGAATGCCACTTCCCCTCAAAATAAATAAACAAATAATAAATCAAGTCACTCTGGACACAACAGCTCTTCAGAGCACTTCAAAAACAAAAAACAAAACAAAAAAAAAAACACCTGCATAAGTAATCTGATTTTCAGCAATTATAAAATGGGGATGGCAAGAGATATCATGTTTCCCCGAATTTCTTAGACATACTAAGTGCCCCAGCTAGGCAGGTGCCTTCTGATCCTCAAAGCCCAACAGGTTAATCCCTTTAAAAACAAAACAATTCTCAATGAAAGGGTAGAAATCTGTGTGCTCATCAGGAGCGAGAGGGATTCCTTAGATGTAATTTTTTCACACTGTAAAGAGGGTTTATTAAGGAAGTGGACGGATGGCAACAGGAGGCGGGCAGGTGGAAGTGGAGATGGACTTACGAAGTAGCCTGTTCCCAAGCTGGAAGGAGCTGAACTCTGCAAAGCAAGCACAAGAAACAGTAAAAAACTCAGTAGCAATTTTAACATGTTCCATCCACACAGCTCATTACCAGCCCTTTGTGAGCTTTCCATCCAGACATCACATGCCTGAGTGTGAGGCCCCTTGTCATCTGCTACTGATACACAGAACGTGTTGCTTAATTTCCCCTTTATATCTCTCAGCGACTCAGAGATGCTAACGTGCTATTTACTGGATTCTGAGCTTCTGCGGTGGACATAATTGCCAATTTATTTGACAGGCAGCTGGGTAATGAATTAATGATGGCATTTCGCCCTGCACTGAGACTAAACAGGCACGTGGCAGCCTGCCTCCCTGACTTCCTGACATTCAAGGCCTGGGTCTCAAGCTATTTAGTTTTGTGGCCACAGAGAGGCAGGCAAGAGGAAAAAGCCCATACTGACTTGAAAATAGAAAGCCCAATGGGTTTAGATGACTTTTTGGTATATGACCTACTTGTCAGTTTATTCCCTGAAGGCTTTGGTTAGTACACACTTGGCACTGTGCAAAAATTAGACTTTTTGTAAACATAATTAGTTAATTAAAATGCAAAAAATCCATGGGCAGAAAAAAGGCAGGTTTTGTCTAAACATTATCAATTCCAAAGCTCTGACACAGTGAAGCACTAAAAATCAGTAATTCTGTACTTAGAATATCACATATTTCAGGAAAAAAAGCCAAAGTATAAATATGAAAGTTGATTGCATATCTTATTATCCATATGTATACATGTATGTATATATGAGTTTATGTGTACTATCTGTGTGCAGGTAATCTGATCAGGCCAAAGGGTATTGGATCCTTAAAAACTGGAGTTATAGGCAGTTGTGAGCGTCCTGATGTGAATGATAAGAACTGAACTTCGATCCTCTGCAAAGAACAGTTAGTGCTTTTCACCAATAAGTCATTTCTCAAATATGGACCACACTGCACATTTGAGACAGGTTCTCATATAGTCTAGACCTGCCCTCACTTTCTGAGAAAGAGGATTACAGGTATGTAACACTAAACTCACTCACATTAGTCAAATGTCTCTATGCTAGGCAACCATACAACCAACTAAACTGTTTGTGAAGCCCTCTGTCTGCCCAAGTTTCAGACACGGTCTCTGTGTCATCCAGGCTGGCCTCCAACTCCTTGTGTGTTTGAGGACACCCTGGATCACCCTGCTTCCATCTCCTCAGTGTTGGGACAACAGTAGTGCACTATCAGACATGTTTTAAACAGTGCTGGAGATTGAACCCAGGGCCTCATCCTAGACAAGTACTTTACAAATGATGCTGCAGCCCCATGATCTTTTTTTTTTTTTTTTTTGCATTTATGCTCTCTTTAAAAACCTGCCATAACAAACAACTTAATTTTTATCATCCTCTTTATAACTGATGAAGGCACCAAATAAGCTTAATATTAAAACCACCTGATGCTGAGTCAGTCTTTCCCTTATAACTTAGCAGCTTTGCCCTAGGGCTACCATCACCTCCACAGAGAGGCCTGATATCCATCTGATTCTGATTCAAAAACTTAAGCTGCTTGACTCACATATCCAATCTCCTACTCTTTAAACAGGCCTGAAGAGACGTGTGTCTATATATCATGTCTTGCAATGAAGAAATATTGGTTGAAAGGATCTATAAATAAATGGATGGTTTATTTGAAGTAGAAAAGGAAAAGGCAACTCCGACCCCTGTAACAGCAGATATGATTTCTGCTGATTGTGAATTGAGGTGTATGAGCTACTCTATATACTTTTTTATTTATTGTTTTTCAAGACAAAGTTTCCTTGTATAACACTGTTGGCAGACCTGTAACTCACTCTGTAGAGCAGACTAGCCTCGAATTCACAGAAATCCACTTCCTGAATGCTGGGATTTGCCACCATCACCCTGTGAGTTGCTCTTTTTATTGCTCTGACAAATGATGTGTCAGAATCAACTTAAGAAAGGAACGGTTTAGCTTGAATCACTGAGAATAAAGTTTTTCAGTTACTGAGGCTGACCAGCAAAAGTCAGAAATTAATTCTCATGAGCAGGGACATGGTAGCACACGCCTTTAATTCCAGCATTCAGGAGGAAGAGGCAGGCAGATCTCTAGCATTCAAGGCCAGCCTGGTCTACAGAGTAAGTTCCAGGACAGCCAGAGATGTTACAGGAAGAAACCATCTTGAAACACCCTCCTTCCCCACAACCACCACCAAAGAAAGAAGTTGCTCATCTCATTGCATCATCAGTCCAGAAGCAGAAAGCAGACAGGAAGTACAAGGGACCTATAAAACACCAAGGCCCACCCTTAGTAACTCTCTTTCTCTAAGACTCTACCTTCTAAAGGTCTCACAGTCTCCTTGGATCTGTGGGGGATATTTCCACTTCAAATCATAACAAAAGGGGATATGATTTTTCCTCATCTTGGTGTTTCCTAAAACCTCAGAGGAATAAAGCACCATGTAAAGTATGTTAAGTATGTGACCCACATTTACAAACCTTACTGGAAGGCTAACAAGATCTTTGTGGTTAAGGTCTTCCAGAGGACCTCAATTTAGTTCCCAGCACCCACATCTGGTGGCTCATAACCACCTGTAACCCTAACTCCAGTGAATATAGCACCCTGCTCTGGTCTTTAAAGGCCTCTGTATGTATGCCTGTTGAACACACATATACACTCTCATCTTTGTAAATTAAGGAAAAGAAACAATAAACAACAGCCTTCTATGTTCTCGATTCTGAAAGCAAGAGAGAGAGAATGCAATCCACCCTCTGTAGTCATGGAGACTGCTTTTACCATTGGCTGACCATGTGACAATGTCACCTATTTTCTGCACCCCCAGCTTGTTATAGCAGGTAAAGGCAAAAGCCAAGTTAGGTTTCTACTAACTCTGAATCCTGCCTCTAGGAAACAAACTCATTTAAGGATGAATGACAGAAATGGAAGAGGATTTGTTGATCTCATTCACCTTGCTTCCCGAAAATGTTTTATCCCAGAAAGAGAAAGATCACTCCAAACCAAGCTTCCCACCCACATGCACATCATCGTATTGTATACCAAAGGAAATTACATCCTTCAGGTCTAAGCAAGCTCTGATATGCTCATTTTGCATATATATTGTGCATTACTTGGGGAACGGGTGGAGAGGAGGGCTTTGTTGTGCATGTTTGTGCTGGCCATTGTTTATGCAGGTCTGACTGAATGAGGGAACAGTGGGTATCATTTCAATTTCTGATGTCAACATCAAATTACTTATTTAATTTCATGCCTGGTGAAGCATTGTATAGCTACACGCGGAATCATTTCAGTTCATTTGTTATGCTGTGCTTTTGCAGCGATTGGCTTGCCTTCCAACTGACAGCTTTAATTACGACATGAATTTGATTGCACTGCTGAGGAATTAACATAATGCAACAAAGCATTTAAGCACCCTGCCTTATCACCCAGCTTCCACACACATTGAGACACACACACACACACACACACACACACACACACACACACAGATAAACACAGGGAACCAGAGATGTTGGAACCTCCAGTATATTAAGATGCACTGGAGTAAGCTTCGGAGTCTATAGAAGGGACACATGCAGAATCTTAGCATTAGAAGTTATCTACAAGTGCCAATGAACCAAGCATACCATTTTCATTAATATTTTATCATTTATTTGGTTTTTTATAAATAACAAAGCCTCATGTATCACAAGCAGACCTGGAAATTGTTGTGTAACCAATTACTTTAATTTTTGTTCGTTAGAGTTTTATTTTTAATTTTGAGTGTGTGGGTGTGTAAAGGTATACAGTGCCAATAGAAGCCAGAAGAAGATCTCCTGGAGCTAAAATTTTGGGTAGTCACGAGCTACCCAAAGTGGGTACTGGGAATTTAATTCTGCTCTGCTGAAAGAACAGCAAGACCTCTTAACCACTGAGCCATCTCTCAGTGTCCTTGAACTTCTCTTGCAAGTTCAAGTACATGTTGCCTGTGGATGCATTCATACATGTGTTCACGTGTGTGAGTGTAGTTACAAGTCTACATGACTTAGGCACTGGAAAACCAAATCCAGGTCCTCAAGCTTACATGAAAATTTATGAACTGAGAAATTTATTTCTTCAGTCTTAACTTTGAACCTCCGAGCCTTTTGCCCTTACCTCATCAGTGGTGGATATATAAGCCTGGGATCTTCATCATAAATTTATTCAGTGTTGGGGATAGAACCCAGAGCTTTGAGCATACTAGGCCCATCCTTGTACTTTTATGACTGTTAAAACCTTTAACAAATACTTGTCAATTTCTCACAAACAGTGTCATTACTAAGTCCTCTGATGTTTCTCCATATTTGCTGAAACATATATATTTGGTCCATATTAATATATTAGAAAAGTATCTGGATTCATGACTTTCTTGATTCTTTTATCGTAAAAACTTCATCCAACTGTTACCATGTTGAAATACGACCTCTGCCATGTTTGTTTTCCTGGGACATAGTCACTCATGTTTGACTCCAGAATAGACCACTTCCCCTTCCCTCTGAGGGACAACCTTTCTCTTTCTCCATCAAGACTGGCAATTCCCTGTAGCTCTAACTCCTTGCCATCCCACTGGCCCAGAAAAATGTCTTGGCTATCTATGTTCATTCTGCGTTCCAACCTAAACTTTAGCTGAAATTATTTGAAAAACTGAATGATTTTCCAACTCAGAAATTACATAAGTGCCTCTCAAAACTCCAAATCACTGAAAACAATTGTGCTACAAAATAATGTTAGCAAACCATGTTTCCAAAGCTTGAAATAAGTTGAAATTTGCCTTATCATGTTATGAAAGATCAGAAAGATATCAAAGCGTAGGAAAGGACACACATGGCAATGTCGAATCCAACAATTTCATGAAAGCACTCAATGATGTTAGTTTTCACTTTCTAAATTCCTCTAGATAATTAATTTTTTCATATTTACTTACTTGCTCACATATTTCTATCTATTTGGTTGGTGGTGCATGAATGTGATATGGTTTTCATGTAGACCACAGAATGCAGCTTTCAGGAGCTGTTTTTTCCCTTACACCATGCGGGTTCTGAAAACTGAACACACGTCCCCAGGCTTTTCAGCAAGCACCTTTACTCTGAGTTATCTCTGTGTCCTTCCTCCAGGTGATTTCTAATAAGAAAAAGGTGGCTACCATCATTTGTGGGGCAGGTAGCATGAGTCTGTTGACTTAAGGTACACTGTTGCTGGAATTAGATAACAAAAGTATCCCAAACTTGAGTAAGAGAGAAAATAAAAAAAGCTAAGAACAACTCATATCTGAGAGACTAAATTAGTCATGACGACTGAAGAGATAAAGGGGGAAGAGCAAGTACTTGAGGCAAGCCTGGGCTACATTACTTTGGGGTCATTGTTCAAGGCTACCCATAGAGCAAAGCTGTCACTACTTTAAGAATTTGGCTTTATTCCAAGTGCAAATATTACCACAGCTGAACTTGATGCTGGTCTTCCAAAGAAGGATGCTTAAAGAGTCACAGAACATTCACCAGGTGCTTCTCCAACCAGCTGTGTGCAACTATGCCCTAAGTGTTGGGCTTCATAAAAGGCCTAACATTTATCAGCTGAGAAACATTGGGGGGGGCACTCCATCTATGCAGTTCCGAAGTAATCACCATCTATGTTGGATGTAGACTTCTTAGTGTGTCTACCTTATGGCCATCTATGCTCTTTCCCATAATCTCTCACTCACTGCTCTGTAAACAAGCCTAAACTCATTGGTTTCTCATGAGTGAACTTGGATGGAATCATAATTTGTAGTAGGATCCTTTGGAGAAGAAATATCTTTTTTTTTTTTTTTTTGACTTTCCTACAGAAGAAACTTTAACAGAGGTACTGACACATGTCTGTAAAATCAGCACTTTAAGGGCCAGAGGGATGGCTCGGAGGTTAGGAGCAATGACTGCTCATACAGGGGTCCTGAGTTCAATTCCCAGGAACCACATGGTGGCTCACAACCATCTACAGTGAGGTCTGGTGCCCTCTTCTGGCCTGCAAGCATACATGTAGGCAGAACACATAATATACATAATAAATATATATATTTTTTAAAGCAGCACTTTAGGCACAGGTCAGCAGATCAATGGTTTAAGGCCAGCCTGATCTACACAACAAATTCTACACCAAGGAGGTGTACATAAAAAGGTACTGTCTCAAAAAAATAAATAAATAAAAGAAGAAAAAAAACACCCCCTTCCAATTTTTAAAAGTCAGCTGTGTATTTATGCTCATAGATCAAAAGAGTGACTTAAATTTCATTGTTTCCTTCATTTCATAAGAATGTGGGTAAATTGGTAGAGCGCTACTCTAGCACCCATAAAGCTCTGGGGCCCATCCAGGAATCTAACCTGGGCTGCATAAAAGCATCTGAAAAACAAAACAAAACAACCGTTACAATATTACCTAATATACCCATGTTTGGCAAAAATTTTTCATGAACTAAATGAAAGGGGCTTTATTCTTCTTTCTCTGAAATTTGGCAGTTTATTCACATTTCTGATGGAGAAGGTAGAAAAAAGATTTGGATGAGGTTGGGAAGACAGGAGAGGAAGCACGCTAATAAAAAGGCAGAGGAGAACATGTCAGCAGAAGAGCAGGGCTGGAGAACAGGATTATCTGGCAGGCCATTTCTGGGCTCCTTAAGATATCTCCTATTTAGTCTGGCTTTGTCATCCTGCTGGGAGCAGGATGGTGGGTGTGTCTTGTTGTCTGTCATCAGACCAATGCCCCAGCTATGTGTGCAAATTATTTTGTTACTCTGAAAAGGACAACCTCCTTAGGCATCCTTAGGAGCACTCTCAGCCTTGGTCTCCTGCCACTACAAGCCATGAGACAGTAATGGGATACAGTTTCCAGGAGGGAGAAGGCAGCCCTTAGAAGCAGCTAATCATTAAGTACTTATTCTTGTCTCTCTCTTCTTCCAACCTGCCTTTTTCCACACCTCTGTCACTAAGCAGTCTTCGGAACTGCTCATTCAACTCATAAAGTTAACATTTCTGTTTTAACAGCTTACTGACATCAGGGGATTTCAAAATTGATTAGCCAGACGGGCTTTAGCTCAGCAGCTACATTGACAATGCAACAAAATTGATTATCCATCTGTGGGGGTTTAAATGACAACTATCCCCCATAGGCTCTAGTATTTGAACACTTGGCCCCCAGGTGGTGGTGCTGTTGGAGAGGATTAAAAGGTATGGCCTTCTTACGGAGCTATGTCACTGTGGTAAGCCTTGAGAGCTTAAAGCCATGCCCTACTTCCAGTTCATGAGCTATCAGCCCCACTACAGCCATGTTCCTCACATGACAGATGGCTATCCTTGTGGAATTTTAAGTCCAAATAAACCCTTCCTTCAATAAACTAACTTGGTCATGGTGTTTTATCACAAAGACTGAGAAGTAACTAATGCACCATCTAAAAAAGATTTCCTCCATGTATTACAGATCCACACAAAAAATGATACTACTTCTAAAGCTTTGCAAATGCAGGATGGATGTGTAGACTTGCACCCTAGGTAAGCAAGTGCATTCTGATCTTGGGCTCCTTTAACCAGAATATGTTTTTACGCCTTTGCAAATCATCAGAACTATATGACATCCAACTTTCCAACCGTAAGGCTATGCTATTCTCTATTAAAAGTGAAGAATGTCTGTAGCCAGGATTAAAAAATATTTGTTATCATTATTTTTAATTCTAGGTGTATGTGGGGATATGGAGTACAAGAGCACAGGCACCCACAGAGTTGACAGTTCAGGTAGCCACCAGACATAAGTAATGAAACCTATACTCAGGTCCGCTAAAAAAAGTACTGAGGAATCTTGTCAGCCCTTGGCTTTTGCTTATTTATGTTTCTTTTAATGACAATAAAACAACTGAAAGTCCACATTTGCACAAGAATAAGTGCTTTGGAAATACTCTTACAGAAACTAAGACACAGACATTATTTTTATCAGGCAAAGTTCACTGAAAATGGAGCACATGGCTCAGCTGGCAGATTTCTGGTTTAGCATAGATGAAGTTTTAGGTTGATCCCAAGTACTGCACAAAAGACATAAGGTAGTGCACAAGAACAGAGGTCGGCTTTCAAGACACAACAAGTTCCTTGGACTACTCTGTCTCAAGAAATAAAAATGCAGTAATAATTTGGAAAGAAATGTCATGTGACTTTCAGATCAAATCTGTAGCCTTCCTAACACCCTCCTCTTCACATTCTCACCCAATGCCCTTATTCTCAGAGGCCTTCTGGCTTTTCCTGACTCAACTCCCACTCCTACCCTCATACACAAAGTCTGTATACCAAGGCCCTTATTTTAACCCTTGCTATACATAACTGTGACATTTTGTTTTGTAAAGTTCTTCCATTTTGACTGAATGTTGATTATTCCTTAAAACACTAATTTCTAGAACTAAATTAACCCAGTTTTCCAGAGTCTTGCCTGCCAACCTCAAAGCTAGTCTATACAGCAATACCCACTATAAACTACCCAACAAAACATGGCATACTTTGAGGGTTTTTTTTTTTTTTGAAGATTTTATTTATTATGTATAACATGTTCTGTCTTTACACCAGAAGAGGGTAGCAGATCTCATTATAGATGATTGTGAGCCACCATGTGGTTACTTAGAACTTAACTCAGGACCTCTGGAAGAGCAGCCAGTGCTCTTAACCTCTGAAACCATCCATCTATCCAGCCAACATGGCATACTTCTGAAAGCTGTTAGAATGAACTACCATTCTGCCATGTGGGCCTCTTATAGACCACTGTCATTGTCTGCTTGTCTGTGAATTAATGTATAACTCTTTTACCCCCAAAGAACAATCTACTTCAGAGTCCTTCCTGGACCTAAATCTAAAAGCTTTTAGCAATTACTTTCATATCTTAAAGTGAGTACTTAAATAACAAGCTATCATGAGTTGAAAAGTATCTAACCACCCCATCCTGAATATCCATTCTTAAACTTCTAAAGACTCTAAATGATTACATTTTTATATTAACTTGACTAGGCTATGGGGTTGCCCACATATTTGATCAAACATTATTAACCCGTGATAGAAAAGAATTTCAGGTTTAAACTTACAGAAAGTTCAGAAAAGGAGACAGCCTGTCCTGATCTAGATGAACAATGTTCAGTTTAAGCCCTAAAAAAAACCTCAGACAAGACCCTTCCTTAGATATGAGGGAATTCCTCCTGAGTGCCTTCTAGCCAGGGTATCATTTTCACCTGATTTGAAAAGCAAGGAAACAGTGAGTTTCACACAAGCCAACATTCCAAGGAGAATCTCATCTCTAGCTCACCAGGTCTCTGGTCCCTAACTGTAGATCTTGGGGCTTCTCATTCTCCCTCTGTCTTATAAATGAACCTATTCCGTATGAGAAAACTGATTGCTGGCTCTGTTCTTGCTGGCACCAAAGTCTCTGAAAAATGCACATTAATACAGGATCTCTGTTCTATTTGTAGCAGATGCTCATGATCTGTTATTCAAGACTGTTTTTTTTATTTGAATTTTCAAGTTCAATCCCCAAGTTTTGACAGCTTCCTCAATTATAAAATTTTGTATAAATCAGAAGCAATACTTCCCCCTTGAATAACTCCTCATGAATATTTATATGTTAAATTATTTCCCGTAACTTTTTCCTTTGTGACTAATCTGAACGAGTTATGATGTCTCCTTGATGAAGACGATCTCAAAGTCCTGTGGCCAATTATACCCTCCTTGACAACATGATTTGGGAATACTTAATATAGAAATCCCAAGCCCATTGGGTTGCTCAAGCTTTGCCCATGAGTCAAATTTTCCAACTACATCAAGTCTAGATTGTTTTCCCCAGTTATTCCTCTTTGCCTGCTAAATTAAAAAAAAGGCAAAGGTGGAACAATAGGACGTCTTGATTACCCTCCCTCGAGAGTAAGCCCCCATTGTCTAAGTATCTACAAACACCACCAAGGAGAGTGAATGATGAAAGGAATTTTTTTTTAAACTTTATTTATTTATTTATTTATTTATTTGCCTTGGTGTTTGTCTGGAACTGGAACTACAGACAGTTGTTAGCTGCCATGTGGGTGCTGGGAATCGAACCCAGGTCCTCTGGAAGAGCAGACGGTGCTCTTAACCGCTAAGCCATCTCTCCAGTCCCCAAAACACTTTTATTTATTTATTTATTTAATTATTTGCCTTGAACTGAAACTACAGACAGTTGTGAGCTGCCATGTGGGTGCTGGGAATCGAACACGGGTCCTCTGGAAGAGCAGACGGTGCTCTTAACCGCTGAGCCATCTCTCCAGCCCCGAAAGGAAATTTCTATCTCAGTTGAAAATGCTGAAATGAGTACTGCAGTACTGCTGACTAACAGAGACCAAATATACTCCCCAAATAAATGCTACTAAAAAAGCCAGGGGAATGATCTTTGTACTACCTCAATTTGATGTGCCATGAACATCTGACTCCCATGACAGGCCTTACCCATTCTGAGGGATGGCTGGGAGAAGAAGTAGAAGAGAGGTAGAGTGAAGTCACAAGAGAAGGAGGGAGAAGAAACTATGGTTGGCATGTAAAACAAATTTAATAACAAAAAAAACCCACACAAAAAGCATTTTTTTTAAACATCAGGCAATAGGCTGTGTAGACTAACATTATCTGAAAGAAAAGTAAAGTTACCATTAGGTCTAAAAGTGTGACTCAGTAGGTAGAGCACTTCTTATCATAAACTAAGCTCTGGGTTACATTCCAGCACAGTATAAAACAGGCATGAAGACACATACCTGGTATCCCAGAACTGGGGAATTGGAGAAAGGAGGATTGGGAGTTCAAACTCATCCTTGGCTGCACAGTAAATTCCAGGCTAGCCTGAGCTACAAAGAATAATCCCCCCAGATTACTGCCAGGGAAGTTTCTGTGTCACATTATGTATGTGTTGTGGGTGACCAAACCAGAGCCCATGACTGTAACAAAACTGAGAAGATCAGAGTTATGAATTTGAGAAAATAAGAGGGTTGGTGTTCATAAATCTCAAGATGAAAGAGCAAGGTGCCCAGGTGTAGGGAGCTGCGTTGTACCACGCCCTAAAGGTGGCGCTGGTTTCAGCCTTTCACCTTCCTGATGGGATGGTGAGTGCTCTCGGGAGTAAACAACTCCTTATTGGCTGTAGGCGAGGATGGTGGCTTGCTTCCGGTGCCTCGGGACCTATGGGCAATGTCTACATGGCTTACCGGGATTGGAAGTGGCCAGGTTTGGTCCACCTTTTGACATTATACAAGAAGTTCACATTCAAGAATCATGAAATTTAGTGTTTTGGTTTTCTTTTTTTTTAAGGAGGAACACACTCACATTAAAACAATAACAACAACAACCCTCAAAAACATTAAAAACCCCTAAGACTTTAAAAGAAATTTAAAAGAATACGAGTGATGGGTCATACACCAATGTGGAAGAATCCCTATATTCTTCACATCAGAACATATGCAGAAAAAATACTTCAGGTGAGCTAAATAAGAAACAGGAATGATTCTTCAACCCACCCAGGTAGAAAATCCTTTGCATTCCCATCAAATTAAAATAAAATAATCCTTCCAATGTATCAGCAAATAGGCAGTAAACTCAACCCAGCAGAAAATTACCTACAGACTATAGTTGTTCTGGTGTCACACAAAAAGCATGGGAAGAAATCACAAAAAGATGAGACTATTTCCAAGTGACATCATTGACAAGAATACCTATAGAAACAAAAAGCATGAAGCACCTTCAAGAAATAATTTATGCTGCTTCATATCTCATTTAAAAAAAAGAGTCAGAACAGGAGTGATGGCTCAGTGAAAAGAAATGATGATGATGCTTGCAGATGAGCCAAGTTCAGTTTCTGGTATCCACTTTAGTTGGCTCATTATTGCTTTTAATTCCAGCTCCACAGAAACCCACTTCTGGACCCCTCTGGTATTTGTATTCACATGCACATACACACACACACATACACACAAATTTTTGTTTTTTTTAAAAAAAAGGTATGAAAAGAAGTAGAGAAGCATGATCATACAGGAAAAAAAATTACCACAATAAACATAGACTGAATATTAGCAGTTACATTTCCTGTTCATTAAAACACACACACACACACTGAGAGAAAGAATAAGTAAAATACAAGATATTTAAAAACCAAAAGTTAACAGTTTTTTCTAAAAGTTCCATAGTGTTTGGGACGAAGGCCAAGCAAGCTCTCTACCACAGAGCTACATCCCTAGCTCTTACAAATTTTGAGACAAAGTCTGGCTAAATTGCCTGGGCTAACTATGACCTGAAACCTTCATGTCTGGGCCTCTGGAATAGCTGGGATTACAGGCCTCTCTCCAATTGCCTGAGCTGGCCTTTCACTTAAAATCTTTTTGTCTGGGCTTCTGGAGTGGCCAGGAGTATAGACATAAAGGACTATACCCAGTCAGTATTTTTCTCACTGTGCATTCTGTATTGGCATTTACTACTTACAAAACAAACACAGTAACAATGTAATCTTCTAAGTGTCTACACACTATGGAGAAGGTGGCTTATAAATGTGGTAGTTGTTTTGAGAAAGAGTCTCGGTAGCTCAGGCAAACCTGGAACTGATGATCCTACCTCAATATCCAATATCCTGAAATGTATCACTTCTTCTGTTCTCTTTTTAACAGTGTATCCATTTTTTACACAGTATTTGTTTGCCCTGGTATAATTTTTTTCCCATCTCAACTGGGAAAGAGGAAACTTCAATTGAGAAAATGCCCATGGACAAGTCTATGGGGGCATTTTTGTTATTAATTATTTACTTACGTTGGAGAGCCCAGTCCACGGTGGGTATGTCCATTCCTGGAAGAGGGTTATGTAAGAAAGCAGGCTGGACAAGCCATGATGAGCAAAAGTCAATAAGCAGTACCTCTGCCTCAGTTCCTGCCTTCAAATTTGTGCCTTAAATTCCCTTCATAATGAACTATAAGCTATAAGGTAAAAGAAACCCTTTTCTCCAAAAGTAGCTTATGGTCATAGTATTAAATCATGACAATCGAAAGGATACTGAGAAAATATTACAATGCCAGTATTTGTTCTGGATGCCTACATTCCTTTGTATGTATACTACATATTTCCTCTATTCTACTGTTGATGGACACACACGCTGTTTTACTCTTGGGCTGTTGTACAGCATCTCAGAACTAAAAAAAAAAAAAACCAACCCATTTTTCATATGCTTGGATGTATGCTGAAAAGGAGACCTACTGGGTCATAGAAAAACATTACATTTTAGCCTTCAGGAAGAACTACCAAGCTGTTTTCTTCATACCATTTTATACTCTTGTGAGAAACATAACTCCACCATGCAATTGACATTTGTTAATTTTTCTTGCTTTTATTATAACAATTCTAGTATAATTAAATTGATTCTTCAGTTTCTTAAAAGATTTTATTTTTACTTTTAATTATGTGTATGTTGAGAGGGGGTTATGTGCAGACGAGTACACGTGTCCTCTGAGTCAAAAGAAGGCACTTTATCTTTTGGCACTGAAGAGAAGGTGACTAGAAAAACTCAAGATAAATGACGTAAATCAAACCTAGTCCTCTCGAAGACCATAGTTTGATCATAACCTGTCTCCAAGGCTCTCATTTTGGTTTTGCTATGCATCTCTAATAACAAAGGACTTTGAGAATCTTTTCACACATTTACCAACTCTTTAGAATTCTCCTTTGCACACACAGCTGTTCACATTCCCGAAATGATTTTAAATGAGGCTGTTCGTTTACTGTTGAAATATAGGAAGATTTTACATTCTCAGGATAGTAAACATCTATCAGTTCTGTGATTTTCAGGAATTTTCCTTTTCTACATATTCTCTTTTCTATTTGATAATCACTCCTTCTGCAATACAAAAGTCCAATTATCTATTTGCCCCTTGCTGTTCACACTTTGGTGTCAAACTTACAACAACCCAATGAGAAATCACAGCTCCTAAATTTTATCTATTTTCTTCTATGCATTCCATGATTTTAGCTTCTAAGTTTATGTAACTTGAACCATTCTGAGTTCACTTTTGGCCATTTTATGAAAAAGCTAGGATTTATTTCTTTTTTAAAAATATTTATTTTTATGTTATGTGAATTGGTGTTTTGCCTGCATGTATAACTGTGTAAGGGTGTCAGATCCTGGAATTACAGACAGCTGTTTGCTGCCATGTGGATTCTGGGAACTGAACTCAGGTCCTCCAGAAGAACAATCAGTGCTCTTAACTGCTGAGCCATCTCTCCAGCCCCCCACAACAGTTAAAAGGGCAAAAGCACCCAATAACCATTGAAATCTGAGACTAAACTAACCAGGCTTCTGTCCTCTAAGCCAGCCATTCTTAACCTGTGGGTCATGACCCCTAGACAATAACACTTTCATAGATGTCATAGATATTATGCTTATCAGATATTTACATTATGATTCACAATAGTATCAAAATCCACTTAAGAAGTAGTAATAAAAAATTTTATGGTTTGGGGTCACCACACAAAGTGAGGACCTATATTAAAGGGTCACAGTGTTAGCAAGGTGCTTTACACTGTACCTGATTAGGTAACTATGAATACTTGCAGAGTCAAAATGACCTCATACTAAATGTACAACAAGGTGGGTATGAAAAGAAATGCTTGCTTTTAATCCCAAAACTTGGAGGGCTGAGGCAGGAAGATCAGTGACTCAAGGTTATCCTTGGCTAATAGCATGTTTTATACTAGTTTGGATTGCAATACACAAAACCAAAGCAAACACATCATGTAACAAAATCTCAAAAGAGCTAATAAGAATTAAGTATTTGAAACTGAGATCAGCATAGTACTTATTATTTTATGATTGTGTAATTCTTTCACAAAATGAATAGAACCAATCAAAAAAGTAGCATTCTTACATGCAGAAGTACACTCACAGAAAGACAATTCTCTTTATTCAATAACAAATTTAAAAGTACCGTAAAAATAATGGCTTTTGTTTTGTTAAACCCACTAATACTTAGGAGAACCCACACAAACAAATAACAAATTTTCCTTGGAAATGTAGAGAAAAAGCTGTGTCTTGGTGTTGTCTACTTTGGTTAATACAGGAAAATTTAACATTATCATATAGTCATATCAAATTTCAGAATAAAGCAGTATCATTAAACGGAATGTATCTGGGTGATACATGTGATCATATGGTATAAGGTGGAGTAATATATTGTCATACAAAACACATCAGAGAAATGCAACATCACCATATGGAATGGGTTTAATTCATGTATTATGAAACACATAAAATGGGTCTGAGTGGTGGTTTCAATAACACTGGCACTCACAAGATTGTGACCAACTAGGAAGTGAATTCTATAAAAGGATTAGAATAGGAAGTGTGGCCTTATTGAAGGAAGTGTGTCACTAGGGTGGAATTTGAGGTTTCAAAAGTCCATGTAGGTCCAGTGTCTCTCTCTGTCGCTCTGATGATGTGATATATCTTTCTTTATGCTGTGAATATACTTTGCTACCAGTAGTTAATAAAGAGGCTGCTTAGGCTTGTGACAAGGCAGCTTACAGGCAGGCTGGAAATCCACCCATAGATAAAAGAGAAAGAAGTGGAGTCAAGAAGACTGCAGGTGGCTGCCCAGAGAGTAACATGTAATAAAAAACAGGTAAACCAAAGAGCCATGTGGCAATACACAGATTAATGAAAATTAGTTAAGTTGTAAGAACTAGCTGGTAATGAGCCTGAGAAATAGGTCAAACAGTTTGTAATTAATATAAGCCTTTGTGCTATTATTTGGGGACTAAGCAGCTATGGGATTATAGGACCAACCAGACCTCAGATATGCCAGGCCAGAAGCTTCTGTCTACATTCTTTCTCTGCTTCTCTGCTTGCACATCAAGGCATACCTCTCAGCTACTTCTCCAGCACTATGCCTGCTTGCTGCCATGGTAATGATTAAGACTATGACACTGTAAGCAAGTCTCTAAACCAATAAGTTCATTTATACTATTGCCTTACTCATGGTGTCTTTTCACAGCATTAGAATAGTGACTAAGACAGCCAAAATAATAAATTGTTAGCTTATGAAATGAGCCAGGGTAAAGTCATATCAGCTGCCAGGAAAAAAATGTGTGTGGTAATGTAGTCTCATCATATAAAGTGGGTCAAATTAATACAGTCTTATTACTGCAAAAGGATCTGAGAAATGTGGCACTGTCATGTGGGATGATGCAGTGACACTGCAGTCTTTTGTTTTAGTAAGCATTTCTTAGTAAAAACAGTTTGGCATACATAACATACATATATATGCAGTTAAAAAGCATACAAATATGGGCTGGTAAAATGGCTCAGTAGACCTTGTGACACCTGAGGACTAGAAATTATATGGTAAAAGGATAAAGTCAACTCTCCCAAACTGTCCTTTCACACACATATACACAAAGGATGACATATACAACCCATATACACACATGTGTACTTAGACATGCAAAATGTAATAAAATTATAAATGTGCATTAGTCCCTGCTTATAACATTTAATGCCAAAATTATGATATGTTTTTTCCTTGATGAGAAATCTGAAGTATTTTCTCTGCAACACATCACTTTGGTCATGATAATGATTGTTGCTTTAGAATGATGCTTAGAAGAATTTGATTTGGTAAAGGACTGTTTACACATATATTATCCATCAAACCTCTACTGTTTTGTAATTTTTGAGACCAGGACTTCTCTCCTTTCCAATCCCCACACAAATCTTGTACTTTATTAATGTTGCTTCTTGACATCATTAGTTGAAATTTCTCTCCACTGAGTCTGTTTTAGAATAGCTTCCAAGAGTTGCTCATGGTGGAGTGAGGCAAAGATGAGACATGACAGGTGTTAATATTACAAGTGAGAGAAGAAAGCAAAAGAGTCTCCAGCATCCAGTGCTGATGCAGACAACAGAAGAAATCCAGTAGGACAATGAGAAACCAAAGCAGGGTAGATGGATTTCAGGAGAAGCAGTAGTATTACTGCCTCAAGCTGTGGAAGCTTAGGACCCCACATCTCCTTTCCTTTGAAACATAAACATCAGCTTTGACATTCCTAAGATTTTAAATTGACTCATAGAAAGGTGAAGGGCTTTGTTCCTTATTCCATCTGTAGCCTTGGGTAGCATAGCTACTCAGAAGGAGATGGGAGGGGCTATCATCCTAGTGATAAGATCATCTACTTGCCCTTTCCAGAAGCTTCCTTAGAAATCAAAAAGCATGACTTTTTGATTTACTTCCAGTTCTCCTTTTGTTTTAATGAATGTGGGGGGTATTGGCCAAAGGCTAAGTAGACTTTCCCTGGCACTCTGGGCTTTTCCCTGTTGCTCTGAAGCCTCTCCTTTATCCATGTGGCCACTTGCAAACCCCATGGCTTTCTGTCTACTCTTCTTTGCCTTCACCTGGTAATGTAAAGGGCTGGCAAGGACCGCAAAAGATTATAATTTCCCCAGGAATCCCCTTCTGGGATCAGAAAAGTCTATAAAGCCCTCAGGGCAGTAGAGGACAAAGGCAGATGGGAGACTACTCCTGTGAGACTGTCTGATTATGCATACTTCTTGCCTTCTATATAAAACTGACCTTCAAAAATATGGAGAAATTGTTGAATCTCTTTTTCCCAATAAGACCAATTAAATAAGTCTCCTTATGCTGATTTTCATTATTAATTTGCGTCTTTTAATAACTCACCTGAGGATAAGTGACTGAACCTGGTTTGTTAGAATACAGACCTTGACCATTAAGTCTGGTACAGGAAGCTACAGAGATTCACATCTTATCTGCTATATTGTTTTTCTCTTAAAGTCTAATAAAATAGTCCTTGAGATGCCTTTTGATTCACTGTCTAAATTCTTTTATTAAGGAAACTATAAACCAAAAAGAGAGACCTCAGTTTCCTTGGTAACACTGGAAAGTGGAAGGGATCTGGCCTGCAAGTGCATATATGAGAACAGGCACATACATACAGGGTCTCATTCATTTCTTTTTTAATAAAGTTTTCCAATTCAAAATCTTTTAAAACATTTTATTAATTATTCCCTTGACTAGATAGATATCATATTATAAAAAAATAAGGAAAAAAAAAACCCAACCAAAACCAGCCAAATAAATCGAACAACATGATTGTTATCTTACAGATATGGTATTCCTGTTTAAGTATTACCAGTTCTTTTGGTTTTATTTATTTAGTGAATTTATTTAGTCTGGTTATGTGAGCTTGACACAGCTTGACAGGAAGTAGCACTATTAGGAATTGTGGCTTTTTTTTTGAGTGAGTGTGGCCTTGTTGGAGGAAGTGTGTGACTGTGTAGGCAGACTCTGAAGTCTTGCATGTGTTCAAGATATCACCTAATGTCTCAGACAACTTCCTGGTGCCTGCAAGCCAAGATGTGGAACTCAACCAGCACATCCCCACATCCCATTGTGATGATAATGGACTGAACATGTGAACCATAAGCAGCAACCACAATTAAAGCTTTTTTTAAAAACAAAAATAATGAGTTTCCCATTATCATGATGTCTCTTCACAGCAATAGAAATCCTAACAAAGATGCATAGTATGTGTAGGTGGCTGTCAGCCAACAAATTTCAGGATTTTTTTTCCTCTACTTTGTCAGCTTTGGGACTCAAACTCATTTCTTCCACCATGCTAGCAAGCACCCTTCCTAGTAAGTCATTTCATTGCCCCATCTCTTATTTCTTAGGAACAACATCCCCACTGGTATTATATTTTTTTCAGTTTATGTTGTATGTTTACGGGTACATGTGTCTATGTGTGCTCTCAGTTGTAAGAGTGGTGCATGTAGGTGCAGACGCTGACTCTGACACTGGTTATCTTCCTCAATCACTCACTTATCCATTTTATGTAGATGGGTGTTTCACATGCATGTATAGCCCATGGAAGCTAGGTTACTGAAACTAGAGCTTCAAATGACTGTGAGCGGCCATCAGGGTGCTATGAGTCAAGCCCAGCTTTTCTAGAAAAGCAGTTAGTGCTCTTAGCCATAGCAGTGTCAGAGAGTCACCTTTAAGGTTCCTAATCTCTAAGCACTGAGGCAAAGTTTTGCATTGTCCCCATGTTGTTGTGGCTTGTAACAGGGATTCACTGTCTCGACCTTTTAAGTTCTGAGCTTACGTGGACAATCCTATGCCCACCCGAAATTTTCTTGGGTTCTGGAAACCTGAACTTTGCTTTCAGGCTTATTCAGCATGCATTTTATTAGTCATCCCTGGAACTCCATTATTTGTTAAAATTCATTTTAGGTCAAGCTATCAAGCTACATTCTGGAATGATCAAACAACTGAAAGAGACAAACTCATATACCAAGATAGCATGCCTAACAATGCTACCATGAGTGAGCCATCTGAAGGGAGGCATGAACCTTGCACCAAGAGTATACTGTGGTCCGGGAGTTGTCTGATGCATTGTAAACTTACATCGCTGAGCCTCTCGCGAGAACTGCTTCGGTGGAAACCCTTGGCTTCTCCACTGGTGCTTTCGCTGTCACTGTCCCTGCAGCTGTTCTGTGCTAGCTTGAGCTGAAGATAACAGAGAAAAGCAAAACAGAAGAAAGTCAGAGGTGTCTTCACACATACATGATGATCTTTGAGCTGTGAGCCTTACCAATGTAAAGTTCTGAGCCTCAGCATTCTATTTAGTTAAAACTTATAAAACATTTAGGGTGTGTGTGTGTGTGTGTGTGTGTGTGTGTGTGTGTGTGTGTCTGTCAGTCTGTCTGAAACTCAGGATGTCATTTAGTTAAAATTTATAAAACATTTAGGGTGTGTGTGTGTGTATCTGTCTGTCTGTCTGTCTAAACCTCAGGATGCTATTTAGTTAAAATTTATAAAACATTTAGGGTGTGTGTGTGTGTGTGTGTGTGTGTGTGTGTAAATGGAACCGTGTGTGTGTGTGTGTGTGTGTGTGTGTGTGTGTGTGTGTGTGTGTGTGTGTGTGTGGAGGGCACTGGAACCCTCTGCAGCTGCAGATACAAATGTTTGTAAGCTGTCCAACATGAGTGCTGAGAACCAAACTTAGATCCTCTCCTAGAAGTAGTACATGTACTCAACTACTTCTCCAGCCACATACATTTAGTTGTTTGTTTTCCGTTATTTTAGGCAGTCACAAAGTCCAAGAGATTCAGAATTCAACTTGCAACAGGGGGCGATTTTAATTTCTGATTGTTCTGTCCCTACACTCCCCTTCTTTAACAAGTATTCTATAGACGAAGCCAGATCCCAATCTTCTGCCATGAAAGACTGACCAGCCTTCAGATCTTGCTTGGGTTTATCTCACCTACAGAGGAAATACCTGCTAGCTCCCAAACACAGCATTCTTACACAAAACTCCTCAACAAAGCCATTTTTATTACTTTTTCTAAACCCCTGCTTTTCCAAAAAGTATTCTCTAATAAAGCTAAATAAAATAAAATAAAGCTAATTTTACTTTCTATCCTCCTGAGCCCTTTAAAAATCGAGTTTTTTCCTACACTAATATAAAATTTACTAATTCTAACCTATCCAAGATGAAAGCTGTATCTGCCTTTCCCAATTGGTACATTACAGGTCAGAATAGTGCCTTTTCAAATGTTCACCTTCTTAGTCTTTATAAACCAAGTATTTGGGGGCTGGGATGTGGCTCAACGGGATGGTGGTGTACTATCACATCTTTGAATGTGAGATCTTATCAAATGAGCTTCATGTAGAGCCCTGTTAATTATGATACACTTTAAAAACATTATTACATTTATTTCTTTGTGCATATGCACATGAGGGAGGTGGCAAACATGCCAAAATGTATTTGTAGAGGCCAGAATAACTATTAAAAGAAGTTCTCTCCATCAACTGTGGGGGTACAAGGAATGTAACACAGGTCATCAGGCTTCCTGGAAACAGCCTTTACCCACTGAGCCATCTCATCCACTTTAACTTTCAAGTTCGAGAAACCTGTACTGTTGCGACTGTCATACTGTCCATCAAGCCTGCACGTGGAACATAGGCTCTGACTCATAAGCAGCATCAAAACTTCCATTCTTGACTGGCAATATAGCTCACTCATAGAATTAATTGCACAAATCACTGGGTTTGATTTTCTGCACTGTAGAAATCCTGCATAATATAACCACACATACCTTTAATCCCACAGTTGGGGAAGTAGAGGTAGGGATATCAGAAGTTCAAGGTCATCCTTGCTACATAGTGAGTTCAAGGACAGCCTGGCATACATGAGGCCCTATCTCAAAAATAAGACAGGACAGGATGTATTATTTTACCAAGACTTTCACATAGGTCAAGCAGAACCATTTTTAATCATGGTTAAAGACACAGAAGATGATGAGTTCAGAGTTAGAACAAAATCTAAGCCCCAGAGTTATGATTGATACTACTGCTCTTTGTAGCCTGAATTAATGTTCAGTGCCTAGTTAGAGGTTCACACAATTCTGCAGTGTATTACCATTCCTGCTGTATTTCAACATGTATGGGTGGTGGATGGCCCCCTAAAGATTCAATTCCCACCCAGTAGGAGAGGACCTAATTCCTCCCAGCTGTCCTCTGACCACCATGTACATACATGCCTGCTTACAAATAAAAATCTGTAATTTAAACATTTTTAAAAGTGAGTATCAAAAAATATTCCTTATCACATCCAGTTTTAACAAACCTAGACATTGTACCTAGTCCCTCTTCGATGGTTCTTCATGAAAGGGAAATGATTTTATAACAAGGCCCACAACAGACTTCAGAGGCTCAGATGTCAATTATCTCACTAAATGTTGATCTGGGCTAAGGGCAAAACCCAAGGAAGAAGGCAAGGAATCAGCTTGCTTGCATTCCCAAGGCCCTGACGGCAAACACACTTAAGTGAATTCTGTTTGGAGAGCCGTACATAAAATCCATCCCACAGTGCTACCCCTTTTTCCTCCAAAGCCCAGCTCAAGTTTAAAGGAAACTTAGGATTTTAAGCTGTCAGCCAGCTCAATATTTCAAAGACACGAACTGACTACCCTAAGCACTAAAGCTAAACCACAAGATTTCAGGGAAGACGTGCTCATTCCTAATCCCACGAATATATTTTCAAACTGCTATTTTCACCCGCAACCAATGGGATCATTTGTGGGTAAGCATAAGTAGCTGAGAAGTTGTAATCCTTCACCTGGAATTCCCAGCTATTACCTACAAGCACGAGACAACACAAAGGCCAGGTGCAAGCTTAAACATTTAAAGACCTGAGAAAAATCAATCTGGTTGCATTGATTCCCAGCATCCACGGTGGCCAGCTTTAGAAAGCTTCTGCTGTAACACAGACAGTGAGAAATCTGACTAGCAAGCGTTACACTTGTATGATTGTGTTTACACAAAAGTTTCTATAGCCCATTCTCTAATTCCACAGGAGGCAGCAGAATTAGACCAAAGTAAACAAAATGAGGGAGTGAGTATCCAGCATGGGCGGTGGTAATTCTATCAACAAAATTATCTTCTATA
Source organism: Sigmodon hispidus (assembly GCA_004025045.1). NCBI lineage: Eukaryota > Metazoa > Chordata > Mammalia > Rodentia > Cricetidae > Sigmodon > Sigmodon hispidus. The sequence continues at coordinate 96,675 of PVIH01003091.1, forward strand.
AAACAAAAGATGCCAAGTTTTCTTTTCATTAGATTTCATTGTGAAAAATATGTTCTCTGTATTCTGAAACTGTGATCTCGGGAGAGTGTCAACTGTTATTAATGGCTGAATGGCTAATCTTGATTGTCAACTTGATAAGATTTAGAACTGCCTAGGAGACAAACTTCTGGGCATATCTGTAAGCAAGTTTCTAGACTGGGTTAATTGAGGTAGGAAGCCCCAACATGAATATAAGCAACACAAGTCATGGGATGAATAAAAATGAGAACATGAGGGGGCTGGTGTGATGGATCAGATGGTAAAGTGCTTCCCCTACACACGTGAGGACCTAACGGTGGATCCCAAGCACCTATGCAGAAAGCAAGGCATGGGGGCATGCCTTTCTAAATCCAGTGCCGTGCACAGAAATAGGAGGATCACTAGGGTTTACTGGATAACTGGTCTTGCCAAATCAGAAGATTCTGAGATCAGTGAAAAGAGAAGAAGAAGAGAAGGGGAAAAGAAGAAAATTCTGGACGATGTTTTGGTGATGTGCCTACACATGTGACTTGGACATTGCGATCTCTAAGAAAGTGAACTTTACAAAATCCCTTCTATATGTCCAACACATACACGATTCAACATTTAAGGCAGTTCAATGGATTTCAAAGTATTGAAAAGATAACAGGCTAATAAAATAAGGAGAAGAAAATATGCCTACATCCCATTTCAATGTACAGTTGTGAACATAAGCAATCAAGCCATCAGAGCTGGCCGATTCTGACATCCTACCAGCAGGTAGGGCAGAAGTCCCATCACACATCAGAAGTCACAGAAGCACAGTACAGACAGCGGGCAACTCCCTTCATTGCAAAAACACAGCTCTCACCTCAAAGAGGATGAGACATACATCACAATATAAGTGAACAAAGACTGTGAACACAGATTTAGGTTAGTCCTGATTCCACGTTTCAACATCGTATCAGTTAGATCTAAATTTTATAATAAATCAAAGTGCTTTCAAATACATTGACAGAAATGTCATATAAATAGGTTAGAGCAAATCTAAAAAGTCTCTACAGGTCTTGATTGATAGGAACGAGAGGTATGTTTCTACATTCCAAATGATTTACCTAATGTTCACAAATATGCCAGAGCAGACATAAATGCAGAGAAGAACCACAAAGGGCTATTAAGGAGGCTAAAGAGAGCCCAAGGTGATTTGAATCTGGACTTGCAACATTGAAACCTTTTCACACCACTGAAGTTCTAACCATTAATCAGATGGCTGTAGAAGGTTCCGGGAAAGGTGGGGTTCTTTCAGGCTCTTTCCTTTACATGAGTGAATTCAAGATAAACAAAGGATAAGGAACTGACCTGAAAAGACGAATAAGACATTTCAATCAGCTGCCCTGGATCAAGTTTACTTTGTACTTCATATGAGAAAAGAATAAAATATTGCTAAACAGAGATAATTAAGGCTGGTTAAGTTCTGATATAAAGAATAGTTTATATTTTAGTGTTCAGTTAAAAGGCACATTTGTAACACTTATCAATAAAATTCCTGGGTGTCTAAGATGCACTTCTCAAACACATCAGGAGGTAAGGAGAGTGGAATCCTGGATGAAGAACAGACAGAGATTACATAATGTACATATAAAATAAGACTAGGACTTAATTGTTCAGGTTGTAACATGGTGTTTAAATATTACCTCTATTTCAGTACTGACTGAACTTCAGTGTGTGTGTGTGTGTGTGTGTGTGTGTGTGTGTGTGTGTGTATGTGTGTGAGTGTGTGTATTCCGTGTTCTGAAGAACGGTCTCAAATTTACTATGTAATCAAAAATTATGCTGAACTCCTGATCCTCCAGCCTATACACCACAAAGCCTAGGATTAAAGATGTGTATCAAAATGTCTGCAATAATATAATATGCTTTTAAAATTTAATACGATCGGGGGCTGGAGAGATGGCTCAGCAGTTAAGAGCACCGTCTGCTCTTCCAGAGGACCCAGGTTCGATTCCCAGCACTCACATGGCAGCTCACAACTGTCTGTAGTTTCAGTTCCAGGCAAACACCGAGGCAATTAAATAAATAAATAAATAAGTGGGTTTTTTAAAAAAAATTAATATGGTCATCAAATGTATAGAAACACATTAATTCATTGGATATCCCTGTTTTAAATTTTTATTTTACTATTATGTATGCATATCTACCTGTATTTCTGTACATGGATGTGTCAGTACCCACAGAGGCCAGAAAAAAATTATCAGATCCTCCAGAACTGGAACTACAAGTACTTGAGAACCACCTAATATAAATGTGGGGCACTGAAACTCAGTCCTCTGGAAGAGCAGCAAGCAGTATTAATTCCTGAGGCATCTCTCCAACCCCACATCACTTTTAATTGAAAAATAAAAAGTATATAGAAAATGTTATGATATAAAATACTTCGGTTGACAGCTATCAAAAATGTTATGATATGAATGTTGACATAGTTTCTTTCCAACTTGCCATATAACTTTGGACCGAGTTTATTTCAAATAAGATCAAAAATAACATCTCACTACATGGAGAGTTTCTTCTCTCTACACAGTCATCTTTGTAAGTTATATTGTAAAGAACTCTTTAATGGAAACACTGTATTACCTCTGTGGAGACAGAGCACAATGAGTGTTGCAAGATCTGTGATCCATTATGTTTTAAATACTGAAGACATTTTAGTAGGTGGAGATGAAAATATAGGTACTAGAATATTTAGGATGCTTTGTTATAAACTTATACCTCTCCAAAACTCAGAAATTCAACACCCACACCTCTGTACTTCAGAGGGGGACTGTCCCCAATGGAGTAATAAAGCTGAAAGACCACTGAGGTGGGGCTAAAGAGTAGGAGTGCCTTCTCCAAACATCACTCTAAAAAAATCATAAGTCCAATACTTTTGAAAGGCAATGTTATAATCTGAATGACAAATGGAGCCGTTGTTAGGACATAGGTCCATGAGGGAGAGGGCATATTACTGAGGTCTGGCTTTGAGGGTTCATAGAATCCTCCCACTTCCTATTCTCATTTCCTGCTTCTTGTATGCAGGTGCAATGTGAGATCTCTCTGCTTCAGGCTCCCGCAGGCCCATCTTCTCCATCACTATCTTCCTTTAAAACTAAAATCCAAAATGAGTCATTTTCTCCTTAAACTGCCTGGTTGGTCGAAGTATTTCACCATAGCAGTAAGAAAGTAAGTAACACAAGTGGTTCCTAGCAGAGACTCTTCACAAATTGAATAATGTCACCCACATCCTGATTAATAAACTTGCTGTTGGAGTGGGTATGTGGCAAGTTCCACCCTTTAACTCTCTCTCCCTAGCTGGTTTGTTCTCAATCCACTTCCTCATGTTATGATATAACCATAGGGCCCTCACCAAATACAATCCACCCTGACACTTCCCATCCTGAAAATCCATGAACCTAATAAACATTCATTGCTGATCACTCCTCTGTTGCCTGGAATTCTTTTTTTTTTTTTTTTTTTTTAAAAAAAAAAAAAAACCACTTTATTTATTTATTATTTATTTATTTGTTTGCCTTGGTGTTTGCCTGGAACTGGAACTACAGACAGTTGTTAGCTGCCATGTGGGTTCTGGGAATCGAACCCGGGTCCTCTGGAAGAGCAGATGGTGCTCTTAACCGCTGAGCCATCTCTCCAGCCCCCTGCCTGGAATTCTTTTACAAAAAAAAAAAAAAAAAAGGATGGACTAAAACAAGCATAATTTTCACCAGATGAAACTAAGGCAGCATTAAGACAGGGTTCCCAAACACAGAAGGGCAACATGAGGACCCAGCAATAAGGCAGCCACCTACAAGACAAGCTTACAGGCCCACCAGATAGCAAAATAAAATAAATAAATAGATAGATAGATATATTTTTTCCTCTTTTCTATTCCAGGGATAGTGTATACTTCAGTTCTTGCACAGGCTACACAAACTGTTTAACACTGAGATGTATCTTCAGCTTCAAACATGGGAGTGCAAGCCTGCAGAGCATGAAAATATAAATCCCTTCTAAGACACAGACTGCACTATTTGTTATAGTAGCCCTAGAAAATGAATGCAATTCTTCTCTCTATGGTATAAAGAGCCTGGGTGTCATGCTTACCATCGTAGAGGATGAGAAATTAAAACAAACAGAGATTAAAAAAAAAAAAAACCTAGCAAACTGAAAATCTCTTTCATTTTTTTTTTTTTAACTTGAAAGGCTACAGTGTGTTACTAATACTCTCTGTTTGACCCACACCAATTGTCTTAAGATTGCTTCTGTCAAGTTCTTCCATACCATGTCAAAGGCATTTTGCAGAGCTTAGAGCAAGGAACTCACACACTATCTAATCTGTTAAAAGTAAAATCAAGTCAATTTAATGAGAAAAAGCTGTCCTCTACTCTTACTGTGCTTAAGTATTTCTAAAACCACTAATAGGCATGTTTTCAGCTCAGAATTCCATGCTCCTTGTATATTATTTGTTTTGTTTTGAGACAGGGTCACATATAGGCCAGGTCAACTAAGTATGTAACCAAGTTTAACCTTGAACATCTTATCCTTCTGTCTTTATCCTGTGAGTGCTGAAATTCTAGGAATACAACACCATACCAAGGTTAAGAGGTGCTATGGATGAAAGTCAGGGCTTAACACACCAATTACACTGAGTCCTATCCCTGTCCTGAAAGGATGTGGAAATGTAAAAGAGCTAATGACTGCCTGGTAACGTATCCATTCTGCAGCTCTTTCCCAGGTCTAAGGAAGCTACATGGGACAGCAGGCCTTTCAGGTCAGTCTACATCATTTAGTTTTCTTATTCGGCTTTGGACCTATGCCTATGCTGGTGAATACACTCTGATTTTGCAGAGATGGGCCTAGAGGCCTGGCGCTAATGCCTGGCTAATAATACCTGGGTTGGAGATTCCACTGTCATAAAAGGCTATTTTTCTGAGATGTTCCAGTAAGCTGACTGTCAGGTAAAGAGAAGAATGATGTGCACTAGTTAACTAAGTCCACAGATTCATCATCGTTCAGAATGAACAATGATGGATTTTGTTCTTGAAACAGCGATCATGTGTAATTTAACTTATTTCAAAGAGTCAGGTATAGTAAAAATAAATGGGAAAGTAGCATATAATTACTGTTAGGTTAAGAAATCATCATGTTGGCATTTGAGATTTTTCAAAGTACTTGTTCTGCAAAAGGTCAAAAACCACTAAAAGAAGTTAATGGTTCTCTAAGTATTATATGTGCTTACTGACAAGATTGCCACTCTAATAATTTAGATGATGTGAAGCATTTAAGATTCCTATTTATTTTACTAAGAGTTTCTTTTTAAAGAAAAAAAATATCTTGTTTCCTGACAACCCAATCCAGCTATAATTTCACTTCAAATATATCTTACAATGGAAAAACCTTCAAAATCATTTATTACAAGGTAGAGATGCAGCTCAATGAGATCTTGCTAAGAATGTGTGAGTATTCTGGACCAATCCTCTACATCATAAATAAGAAAAACAACAAAATATTTTTATGGCACTAGAGATGTATCTTGGTGATAAAAATGTTGCTTAGCAAACAGGAAATCCTGCGTTCCAACCTAAGTACTGAATATACCAAACATGGTGCCATATTCTTTTAATCCCAACATTTGCTAAGCAGAGGCAGAAAGAGCAGAAGTTGCAGACCTTCGTCTATCTAGTAAGCTCAAACTATGTAAGCTCCCGTCTCCCCCAATATAAAAATGTACTATCAAATACTAATTGCTCAATATTAATTGCAATATTTACAGAAGTAATTAAATTAATTATACAACTAAAATGTGGTCTCCTTGAGAAAAACTAAACGCTTAAAAACCTTGGTATAGATATAGTGGAAGATTTTTCTTGTCATATTGCAGACAAGTTTACATGACTTGTGGTACATACAATCATAAGGGCTGGAGATGTGCTCTCAAGAGCAAGAATACTAACTAGATTACCTCTGCAGTTACAAAGGGTCTTTTCAACACTAAACCATGATGGCCCTAGCACCCTACACTGGTTTCTATAATTATCTATCATACAAGGCTTAGCATCTTAGGCACCAGCAGTGATGTTAGTTACTGTTCCAGAAGATGCAAAGTTAAAAAGTACATCCCAGTTTTACCCTCAATAAAATAATGAAGACATGATGATAATACAATTTTAAGTTAAGAGGAAAAGACAATAAAAATAAAAGTGTATACAATATCATTTTTCCTCCACCCCCCCCAATGGTTGTGATGAAATACTTTGACAATAGCAACTCAAAATGGTGGTGGTGGGACTTTATTGTGACTCACAGTTCAAGAGTAAAATCGATGACGGTAGGAAGTCAGGATAGTGGGAGTTTGAAGGTACCGATCACATGGCATCCACAACCAGGAAACTGATGGCGCTAGTGTTTACCTTTCTCTCTCCATTTTATATAATCAAAGGCTCCCAAATCAGGGAATGGCACTGACCACAATTAAGGATGGATCAGAGACCAACTGAGATAATGAGGATAATGTCCCTTAGGCAGGCGGTAGGGGCCCTGTCTCCCAGGTGATTCAAAATTCTCTTAAGCTGACCATTAACACTGATGATCACATATGAGGAATTATAAATTTCCTAGCCAACACTAATTCTTGCCCGAAACACACAGCATTTCAAAGTGATGAAAAAATATTCGCACAAGTAAAATTTCTCTTGTTATGATTTTTACCTCATCTGCATGAATTTATAAGGAACCTGGCAATTTTCCTAACTAAAAGAAAAAATGTCAAATATTAACACTAGAGCCTTTGGAAACAGTAATTTGGATCCCGTCTTGAGGGAGATGATACTTTTTCCCACTACAGAGTCACTTATGTGACAATTTACTATAGTCGTGGTGACGTTAGTTGAGGTTTAATTTTCAGGGCAAGAGCATTGACTTACTTTCTTTTCTATTGCTTTGATTAAATACTCTGATGTGAAGACATCTGGGAGAAAATTTATTTCATCTTACAGGTTATACTTAGTCATTGAGGGATGTCACCCAAGAAAGAACTTGGAAGAAGAAAGCATGGAGAGATTAAATGTGCTGGCTCACAAACTTGTCATTACTTTGCTTTCTTCTATAGCATACAACGACCTACCACAGTAAGGTGGGGCCTCCATCAAGTCACAATCAGGACAATCCCTACAGACATTTCCATAGGTCAAGTCTCATCTAAGCATTACCAAATTGAGACATTAATCACAGATGAATGTACGATATATCAATTTGGCAAGGTTAACTGGGAAAAGAAGAATGTATACCGATGTTTGACTCTCAACATAAGACTAGGCTGGTATCTGAAGAGCCTGCTCCAGGCAATGCAGATAAAATAGATTTTTCTCAGTGTTATCCAAAATACCACAAAAGCTTTATACAATCTAAACAGAAAGACATATGTCTACCAAACAGGACAGATGTGAGACTGTTGTGCATTATTTCTGTGTACTACAACCTGTAAACATTAAGAAACACATCTCAATTGGCAGGTTCAGGAACCTGGACACAAATGAGTCTGTGTCAAAAAAAAACCTTAAAAATAGAAACTCAAACTTGAACCAGCCAGTATCTTTTGCTTCTCCGAGAAGACAAAGAAGATATTAGGAAACAATGGATACCTTTAAACTGAAAAAAAAAAAAAATCTTTCTTTCTTTCCATTGGGACTCTATATTTCTAACGTCTAAGCTGAAGATATGATTCAGCAAACCCAGGTTTAATTCCCATCACCCACATAACAGCATACAAGCAGATCCAGGAAATCTGCTGCCCTCTTCTGCCTTCTGTAGGCTCTGCATGCACATTGATGCAACACCATACACATCAAAACAAAACAAAAAACAAAAGCAATCAAACATTTTGAGATATAGTCCCATGTAGACTAAACTGGCTTTGAACTTCAGATCTATCTGCTTTTACCTTTCAAGTGCCAGAATTTCAAGCATGCACTTAAAATTTATTTAGTGCTGAAGATAAAACCAATTAACCAGAACTGTGGTTTGTCCCCCGCTACCTCAGTGCACCATAGAAAAATGAGGTAACTTGGCTACTGAATCTTAGAGCATCTACAGAGAATAGAGAAAGTAAAAAAATAAAAAAGGAACACAAAAGAGGGTACCAAAAGAAAATATAAAACACACAGGATTTAATATAAAAAAATGACAAATCAGTTATTCCACGCATGGGTATACTTCAAAATTCTTTCCTTCCCGCTCCCCATTTCAAATTCCCAACACTCCAAAACAGATCAAAGTTTTATACATTATCCCTCAAAAAAAAAGAAAGAAGAAACACAAATTAATAACTATTTAAGCATTCTGTTTCATCATGATAACAAACAGATGGTTTTAATATTCTAGAGGCTAATTCCTGAACAATTAAAAACACAGCAAGACATTAACATCTAATGAAACATTTTAACTACCAGTGTATGCATCTGCCATTAATTCCCACACAGTGAGGTCTTGGATCTCCTCAATCTGTTCTTTATTAAGGAAAGTTTCTCCACTCTGAATTTAGTGAAGTAGAGAATTAACAACTGTTTGTAATCAGCAATCAGCAGGATATTTCGCCAATGTGTACTGAAGCAGCGTACACTATCAGGCTTAAATTTATTCTTATGGTGACTTTGATGTACACACACTTGCAAGTTAACAGAATAAACTCTCTAGTTGAGAATTCCTGCACCCCAAAACAAAAAAATGCAGCACCAAATATGATGTACAAAATAACCCCTCACTGAGCTATGACCAGAAAAGATGCCAACATTGAATAACTCTGTGATTCACATTGCCCGGGAATTGCATAGACAGCAACTTCTACACCCAGACATGTGTGAAGCCAAAGGCCCAAAGTACAGGACAGAGAACTGGACACACATTCTCACATCTGGACCATTAACACAAGACAACTTGTTAGCATTAAGCTGGCTTCATTTTGGTGTAAATGTGCACAAATGCCGGATATCATGAAACATGACTTTTTAAATAATTGCACATAACTCACTTAAATCAATCAATCAATCAATCAATCAATCTCTCTCTCTCTCTCTCTCTCTCTCTCTCTCTCTCTCTCTCTCTCTGTGTGTGTGTGTGTGTGTGTGTGTGTGTATGTGTGTGTGTGTGTAATACCATACAGAGCCAGAAGGAGGAGGGAGGGGTACCCCAAAGCTCAAATGATGGTCAGTTATGAATCATATGAGATCAGTGCTGAGAAACAATGGGTCTATTGAAAGAGTGGTATTAACTCTTTAAAAGCTGAGCCATTTTTTAACCCATATTTATTTGATAGAATCTCTGCATAAAATTTTGAAGTAAGACAGATGTAAGTTACCCTCACAGATAAAGAAACCTGAAGGTTTAAATTAAAATACCCAGCAATGGAGTGAAAAGCTGAGTTTAGAACACACAAAAAACACTGATTTATGTATGCACCCTTGCATCACTATCCTCAGTCAGAGGCTACTGTGTGCTGTTGGTTTCTTCCTCAACCGCCTATGCAATTGTTTACCATTTTAGGGTTACATAGACTTAAACAAATTAATAGCTGGTATTTATAGACAGGTTTTCTTATACCAGACTCTGAGTCACATCCAAAATATTACTCTGTCATCACAGGTAATGTCATAATTGAGAGGCAACAAAGGCACATCACACCCAAAAAAACGTGGGTTTTTTTCCCTGGGTACATATTCCATAAAGAGATTTTTGTTTTTTGTGACCAAACACTTTTGTTAAGTAATTTTAAAAGTGAAAGATAATCACTGTAGCAGGTTGGTAATGGAGGAAAGAAAACTTCACATATACATAGTGTGTCTGTGTCTATGTGTTTAAAAAGAAGAATCTTGCTGTACTCCTGCCTAACTATCAAAGCAAAATGCTACTGCCTCATGCTTGCTGCTGCTACCCTACAGCTGTCTGTCACCATGTCTGGCAATTGTATCATATATCTTGGTTAGAAGTATTCTGATAATGACTTTCAAATATAAATAATGAAAACATGATTTCATGGGGTTAAATACTATACATATACATATATATATACATATATATATAGTGGCAAAATAAAACCTAAATTGAATAACATATCTGTAATTTATTCCAAAAATGACTTAGTAATTGTTCTCATTTTTGCTAGAAATATGGTCTCAATGAGGAACAAGCTAGTCTTAAACACTTGGTAATCATCCTGCCTCAAAATCTTAAGTACTAGAAAAATATGCATGGTCTTTAATAAGCTCTTTAACAGAGATTCCTGGAATGGGAAAAGCTCATGTGAACAGGGCAAGCAATTAAGAGTAAACTTTTATTTTGGTCATATGAAAAAATAAATTAATATAACATAAAAAGATGGGAAAGTACATATAATTATGTAAAATCAATTTAATTTCTTACTCAAAATCTTTAATGCCTAAGGTTCTTATCTAGCTTATAACTTAGACATCAGTGAAACTCAAGATCCTCATGTTTGAGTATGTACCACCAAGCCCTCCCTTACATGTTACTAGGGATGTAACTCAGGGCTCTATGCAGGCTATGTGAGCCCTCTACCAGCTGAGCTGCCCCTGGCGCCACATATGAGTAAATCTCAGTTTCTACCAACAGTCCCCAAAGACACATTTAAAAGTCATTTTAGAAGCCCAACCTCCAACATTTTATGGGAGGAGGGGGTTACTGCACCATTTTCTTTTTTACATTTTATTTATTTTTTGGCAGTTCTTATGAAAATTCATAAGCCAGATGGCATTCAATAAATGTAAAGAGCTCAAGAATTTGGTTTTATAGAAAAACATCAATTAGCGTAGGAAAATTAGCAATTAAGCAATCATTATACAACATATATCAATATTACTAACGAGTGCACATATACACTAAAATTCCACACGAACTCTTTTAGAAACAGACACCGCTACTTCCTGCAAAAGGCTTATCACAACTTCATCCCAGCTGCTCTTGGGTTTCACACAGTATTCTCTTCCTATTATAACACTTCCTGGATCTCCGCAGCTATTGACCTTTGACCCGTATCATTTACGACAGCTTGCTATTTTAAAACTTTGAAACCGCTCCACTCTCTCTGAACATACAACTAAGTTTAATCCTTTCAAATAAAAGAACAGGATGGCCATCAAAGCTCTGTAAGCCCACAGACTTTGTGGTCAGAGCTATAGGTTAATCGAATGACGTTTCATCCATGAAGGATTTACGAGACAGTCCAGAAGATACCCCTAACACACACAAATAATGTGTGCACTAGTTATAACCTCTTATTTTGGCCAAATCTGTCAATGATGGCCAGACATTTCAAATGCCAATGGCACTGTGATTGGTACCAATAAAATGTTTATGGACTAGAAACATGGCTCAGTTATCAATGCTCCATAAGCATTGAAGACCTGAGACCAGATCCTCTTCACTCATACAAAAAGCCAACAGGGGTGACCCAAGCCTGTAACCCTAGTGGTTATGAAACAGAGCTAAGTGGGTACCAGGATCTAATTCGACAGCCTAGTTGTGGTGAAATGCTTTCTATATGCTGTAAATAAAGGACTGTTTTGACCCATGTGGAGCTCCGTAGAAGTGGGTAGAGGGACAGGCAGGTAGAAGGAGGGTGGAGTTAGTCAGTCTCCATCTGACCCCCGAGAAGAAGAGACATGTGAGGAATCCAGGTGAGCCGTGGGCCGGGCCACGTGGCAGGTAGATTATAGAAATGGGCTGAATTAAGATGAAAGAGCTAGCTAGTAATGTGCTTGAGACATGGGCCAAACAGTATGAAGTTAATATAAGTGTCTGATTCATTTCTTTGGGGGACAAAAGCTGCCATGGGCCAGATCAGAAACTCCGGGTCCAAAAGGGCCCAGGAAATTTACTATAACACCTAATCTCGTCTACTCAGACAAATCTAGGTTCAGGGAGACCTTGTACACATAGGAGAATGTAAAAAAAGAAGGATATCCATTGCCAGCCACTGGCCTCCATAGGTGTAGCCATGGCATATGTTCCCACACAGAGACCATATACCACATACCATACACATACACCAATTATATCTTTAAATTAATTTTAGAAAAGGTTCATAGTGGTACTGTATAGCTATATATCTGGAATGATAAAGACAAATCAGGTGAAGAAATGATTATTGGGAAAAAATTTAATAGTGTGGACTCTATTTTAAAGGCTAATACATTGTTCGGATTTAAGATATTCTCCAAAATATAAATTTGTCACATTTACATATGTCCTTGTATAAATTTTTGGTGCGGCCTTAATGCAAGCTGCATGTTTTTAAAAATATAATTCCAGTGGAATACACATTATGGTTGTATGTGTAAGGGACCAACAGGTGAATATAGAAAAAACAGAAGTACCAATAACACTCTAGTCTTTTTTCCTATCTGTTAAGCTAGAAGCAACTTAGTGGAAAGAGAGTTCGTATGGCTTACGATTCCAAGTCAAAATAAATTGGTGAAGGAAGTCAAAATGGGAACTCAAGGCAGGAACTATGCAGGAATTATTTTTGCTGGCTCTCTATCTCACAGAATCCTCGTCTCTACTTCCCCAGCCCTATATGATGGCAAACAGGTACCACTTTACATGGCTTTCTGGTGCCATCATGCTTCATTGCATCATCTTTATAGTTACTTCTTTCATAGGCCAATGCATGGCCCATCAAAATACTCTTCACTCACAAAAAGGTTAAAAATACCTCCTTTGACCACTCAATGCATTGTGTCTACAATGATGGTCTTGCTATGCTGACTTTAGCATAGTCAGTTTCAGTGTCTTGTCTTTTTTTTTTTTTATTTAAGATTTATTTATTATCTGTACAGTGTTCAGCTTGCATGCCTGCAGGCCAGAAGAGGGTACCAGATCTCATTACAGATGGCCGTGAGCCACCATGTGGTTGCTGGGGATTGAATTCAGAGCCTCTGGAAGAACAGCCGGTGGTCTTAACCTCTGAGTCATCATCCCTCCATCCCTCAGTGTCCTTTCTAATAAATGACTCTTCTGTTTTCTGAGACAAGGTCTCTCAGCAGCCTGGAACTCTAGAAAAAGGGCTAAAGAGCCTGCCCTAAAAATCTCTGTCTCTGCCTCCCAAGGACTGGGATTACAATAGGTATTATCTAAGATCAAACTCAGAAGGTTGCCCTTCCAAGGCAAGCATAATTCTTTCCTTCTGAATACTCTTTCTCTGGACTTTGAAGCTAGGTAGAGGGAGAAAGAGACAAAAGAAGAAGAGTTTCTGTGGGCTGGAGAGATGGCTCAGCGGTTAAAAGCACCATCTGCTCTGCCAGAGGACCCGGGTTTGATTCCCAGCACCCACATGGCATCTAACAACTGTCTGTAGTTCCAGTTCCAGGCAAACACCAAGGCAAATAAATAAATAAAGTTTAAAAAAAAAAAAGGGAGTAAAACTGAGGTTTGTTTTTCAATAAATGTTAACAAAATTAAATAAACAGACAAAGATCTGGCCTTGGTCCATGGACCACACGGTTCAAAAGCATCATTAAAAAATGTACAAGTACTGAACAGTACTTAAAAATAAATCTGAAAATAGAAAAAACAACGTTACAACCTATGGATTGATAAGCTCAAGGGCAAAAAAGGGAGGAATGACCTGAATACCAACTGTAGAGATTTAAAGGTTAAAAGAAAAAAACAAACTTATTTTCCTATCTTTTCCTATCTGTTCCCTCCCTCCCTGCCCCTAATCTTCCTTTTTCGTTCTGAATAAGACAGAAAACCTAGTGCAACCCCAGGCTGTAAACCCGCCAGTACCTCACAGCTAGCCATGGCAACAGCTGCAGCGCTTGGCTGTAATAAACTGGTACAATTTAATAGCTTTTATTGTTCTGCGGTGGTGTGTGAGCATAGCTGCTCTCCCCTCCTAGGACTCCAGGGCCCCGCAAGGGCAGCAATGAGAGGAGATCTCATTTACCTAAAAGCACTTATAAATTTTTAATTTGCTTTAACAAGTAAATTAACAAGTCCCTCATTCAGGCAAGTTTTATGGCTTCTTGCCACTTGGGAAAGGCCGTAAAAGTTTTATAGATAATCCAGAGCTACTGAGACTGCTCATAATAAATTGTCTGTTTCCTGTTATTTTATCAAACCATTGGGCTTCTAATGACTTAAAGTCACAGTTTCCTTATATTCTGGCTTTTTACGAGGCTATATTTATAAACTCCAAAGAATACCTTAAATTATACTAGGCCCTTGCTAATCATTACATAGACTTTATTTTTTTCTTTTTAAATGGAACCTTACCTGCAGTTCAAACATGGCTAATAAACATGGTGACATGTTTTGAAGGCAGGATGCTGATCTACACATTATTTAAGAAACTTCCTTGGCTGGGTTTTCCATTAGCAAGCATGTTGGGGAAATTTGTACCCTGGTTTGCTCTGTAAAGACACATCTAATGCACAACGAAACTTTTTAGAACATTGCATTCTACCCAGTGCTGAGTGATATAAACAGTCATTCTGGAACAAGCACTGGACCCTGCATGCTATACCACTATGCTAGGCAAAATGTGCCCACTAGTGAAATAGTGGTATGAATGTTACAGGGTAACCAACTGCTTTCTCATTTAATTTGAGATTTGTTCCCCAAGAGGAAACTGGTTCCTGATATTATAAAATAAGTTTAAATAAATAAAAAAAGAAGCCTGGGCATTTTGAGCTCTAAGGAAAAACACAGACATGAAACAAAATCTGTGGTTACTGGTAAAAGATTAAGCCACTTAAAACTCAAACATGAATTAAATAGGGTTCTCAAGGCCCAACTCTGGCTGGTGAGATACGAGCGAGCAGTTGATGGTTGTCTATTAAGGAAGAGCCCTAGGGGTGTGTGTGTGTATGTGTGTCTGTGAGCATGTATATGTCTTGGCCACTGACATGTTGACTATTCTCCAGCGGATCCATAACCATACACACAGAGGCAGCAAAAAATTATACATATATGTAGAATAAAGAAAGTCAGTGAGCCACTTTTTTGTTTGGTTTTGTCTGAAATGCTCTACATATTCTCATGGTTTGGATGTATGTTCCCCAGCAGATGGTGCTGTTGTGGTAAAGCTGTGGATCCTGTATGAGGCTGAATAATGGTAAAAGTATCTGACTAGGAAAAGAATTCTGATAACTATGAACAGGTCAGGTTGTATTCACCTCTGGTTCCTGGTCTGACAACATGAACACCCATTGTCATACCTGCCTGCTGCCATGCCTTCTCCTTTGGGATACACTTAAACATCAAGAAAAGACACCTTCACAGAACCATAATACTCTGTGTAATGAAGAACCATTAATTATGTCAAAATTTTTGAAAAAAAAATATGGGTATATTGAATGCATGTATGTCTGTGTGCTCTTAACAGCGGAGGCATCTCTCCTGCCCATAGGTTCACTGTTTAAATGGTTGTTCTAGTGTGGTCTCATATTTGATCTTACATAACTATATCATCTTGTTCAATGTTGTGTAAAATGGAGGTTGTGGCCTGATGTGAGAAGGAAATCGCTAAGAACACATTCACGAGATCCAGTGTTCTCCTTTGTGTGTGTGGAGGGGTATGTGTACTAATAGCAGAGAGTAGAAATAACATCTGATGTCAAAAGCTAGCTTTCAGGCTGTCTAGAATCACTTCAAGAAGGGTGCACACCGGTTGACACTAGCTCTCACAGTTAATTTGAAATTGGTATTCTGATACAACCAACAAAGACCTAAGAAGAGATTTGCAGTGATATCTAGATCAGGTTGGCCTCTGGACATGTTTGTAACAGATTAGCTTGCTTATATGACCATGGAAGACTCAGCCCACTGTGGATGACACCATTCCAGGAGTTTGAGGCTTGGGCTGTGCAAAAGTGAAGGAAGAAGGCTGGCTAGAGGCATCTACACATTCTTTCATTTAGTTCTCTCTGCTCTTGACTGTGGATGGAATGTGACTAGACGTTTCAAGTTCCTACCGCCATGGCAGACAACTAGGAACTGTGAGCTGAGCTAAACTTTCACTCCCTGTTATTGCTTTTGTCAAGCTATTTCTATCACAACAAGAGAAATAAAAGTAAAACATCAATTATTTATCTTTAGAAAAATTTCATTTCTACATTAACACCAGTATTGTATTCTAATTCTTTAAAGACACTGTTAAAATGAAATAAAGCATTTTATTATTTTTCTTAGACTTAATGGTGGTTAAAAAAAAGAAGAGTATGCAATACTGTAAAATTCTGTCTTGTGTCCTATGATAGATAATCTGCACTGACAATGTGACTACATTTAGAATCACCTACAAGACAGAGACATCACTCTGGGGGGGTCTCTGCTATGGTGTTTCCAAAGGTTCAGGGTAACCAGCCTGACCCCAGGTCCAGGGTCCGAGAAAAAAGAAAGAAGAGCTAAAAAAAAAAAAGGAAGAAGTTCAGATAATGACAGTACTATCCTTTCTCTGCATTCCTGCCCACTACAGTGTGGTGGCTCTGCCACTTTCTTCAGCAAGATAGAACGAACCTTCTAAAACTACGAGCTAAAATAAATCATGTTTCCTTCAGGCTGTACTGTCAAGCAGCTGGTCACAGGATTGAGAAAAGCTAACTAAATTAAAAAATCCCTAAATAATAACTAAAATCAATGCAAACACCTTGCTGCTCTTTTAAAAATTATGTTTATATTAATGAGTCCGTCCAAGGTTTACAACCCATCTTTACAGGCACTTGGCTGATTTGAGCCTAAATTAGAAAATTAGACTTCACATAGTTGGCATATAAGAAAGTTAGTTCAAAAAGTCATAGTTGTGGGGCTTCTCGGGATGTAGAGGCTCTCACAGAACCATGAGCAGGTACATCAGGGTTTATAAACAGCCATAGAATAGAATGTTCTAGAACCGAATCTTCCTGTTTGAGAAACACATAGTAAGTGAATACCCAAAGCTGGAACAAAGTGTGTTCTTGTTGAACATTTATTTAAACTTGTAGGTTCATAATTAACTTTACTTGTTTTTGACTCTCTCTCCAGTATGGCAAACCCTATTTTTCCTGTCTCTCTTTTAAAACTTTATTTATTTATTCGCCTTGGTGTTTGCCTGGAACTGGAACTACAGACAGTTGTTAGCTGCCATGTGGGTGCTGGGAACCGAACCCAGGTCCTCTGGAAGAGCAGACGGTGCTCTTAACTGCTTAGCCATCTCTCCAGCCCCACTGTCTCTCTTTTAAAATAAATATTTCTCTTGCATTCATTTTTTCTCAGGGGAAAGGTACATGCATTCCACAGTGCACAAAAAGAAGTCAGGAAAGGACTTCCAGAAGTTTGTCTTTCCTGTGTACTATGTGAATTCTGAGGATCAAACTCTGATCATCAGGTTTGATGGTAAGTGATTTCTTTGCCTGTTGATTCTTCCTGTAGGTCATTTCTTTCCCTTTTAGTCATGATATCTTGGAGTGCCTAGCATAGTGCAGGCAAAAGTAGATACTCTATATATGCTTCTTAAATGAATGTATGTGCTCATGTGTGACATTCCAGGCTTCATGAGTAGACTGGCATAATATTTCCAACATAACAGACCTTAACAGATCTGTAATAGGACCCTGAACATAAATAAAGATACTTTTAGGTGGGTTTCAGGAAATGCACATAATTATAAGATGTTATGATTATGTGATTCTGCACATGTATACAAAGAACATGAACACATATACGAACAAACATACCTAAAAATCTGCAATCTAATCCACTTACATTTACTGACATTCACCATTCATGAATCAAAATCATTAAAAACTATTCCCTTTCCCTCTGTCTGGCTACAGCAGGCAGCATGCCAGATGCTGCCCCTGCAGCAGTAAGCAGGAGTGTTCCTTAGCTGCACCTACGTTGTTTAGAACTGAGGAGTTTTTCAGTTCACGTTTCAGGTTAATCTTTTTCTCTAAGAACAGAATATCCTCTTTGCAGATCTCCCTGGGGGCTTGGTATTTGCAACATCAAACAGAACACACAAACCATTGCACCCACTTTCAAGAGCCTATTACACTGTCAACTGGCTTCTTAACTGCAACCAGGGGAGAAAGCTTACAGACTCCTAAACCCTTTCTTCCCCCCAGGCAGCTGGAAAAAAAGCCATAATTTCTCCAAGCTACCACTCCATTTTGTTTGACTAAAGAACTCCTAATAAGGTGGGCAACATTCCAAGAAGGAAAAAAGCAACATGAACTCACTAACTATAAAATCTCACCTCCCTTTTCTTTCTTACACCTTCTCAAACTTTCAATTGCTGGCAAGCTCTGAGGATAGGGTACTGTCATGCATGGCTACTAATGACCCTTTTCCACACTGCTTAATGAATCACAAAATACAGGTCTACAAGCAAAGTCTGAAGCAAAGAGCTGTGGTAAGATGTTACCATGCCTCCTAACTGGTGTTTCAGCACTCCTTTGGGGAATCTCCATGAAAGACACAGTTTTTAAATATCCAAATCAAACAAGTTATGTTCTCAGTATTTCTTTTGCATTGTTAGAATTGATCAAAAACAAAAAAAACAAAAAAAAACAAAACAAAAAAACAATATATGAGTCTGGGGGGAGACAGTGCTTGTCAGCCAGTACCAGCAGGGACAAACTTTCTTAACTGTTGACAGGGTTCATGAACACCTCATCCAAAGGGACAGCAGTAATGAGTGCCACATAGCAGAAGGTTTCTGAAGCTTGGAATAATATGTCATAAGCTCCCATAGACAGAGAGAGAGACAGACAGACAGGCACAAACACACACACACAACGCACGATTCCACAGGATACACACAAAAACCATTTCATCTTTGTCCAAGTTTTCTTCTGTTCTTGGAAGTTTTCACATTAGTTGTTGAAGGGAAAAGAAAAAGTCTTAACACAACAATACACTGCAGTGAGGAAAGTCATGGAAGTGCAAAAAAAGGAGAGGCAGAGAGAGAGAAAGGGAGGGAGGGAGGGAGAGAGAGAGAAGGAGGGAGAGAGGGAGGGAGGAGAGGAGGGGAGGAGAGAAGAGAGAGGGGAAAGAGTGGTAGGGTGGGATGGGGTGAAGCTGCGTGGTGGCGTGTCTACTTAGCATGCTTGACACCCTGGGTTCCACTGCGAGCACCATAAAGACGCTGGGCGAGATGGTTTATAATCAGCAATCCCAACACAGAGGAGCAGGGGAAAAAAGGACCCAGCCGTTCACAGTCATTCTCATCTACATACAAAGTTCAAGCCTGCCTTAGCTACTTGAAACAGTCTCAAAAGACAGAGTTGCACATCTGTGCTACTAAAGTGAGGGAAATCACAAAAGAACCCTGGCCTGTAAGTACTTCCTCTT
The DNA here is from genome assembly GCA_004025045.1 of Sigmodon hispidus. Lineage (NCBI taxonomy): Eukaryota > Metazoa > Chordata > Mammalia > Rodentia > Cricetidae > Sigmodon > Sigmodon hispidus. The sequence continues at coordinate 116,046 of PVIH01003091.1, forward strand.
CTGGGGGTGAGGGGAGGTTGTGCTGACTTGACACAGCTGTGAGAGGCTCAGCTTGGTAAGGAGCAGTTAAGACGTGCAGACACTAAATAAATTCAGGGGGCAGTCTTCAGAGACCACTGACTCTGCTCCGTCACAGAAGTGCTATATTCTCACACTGATACACTCTATAAACAGCTTACACGTTCTACGCCACCTGTGTGTTAGTGAGGGTCACTTCTTTTCTGATCCGACAGCTCTTGGCTTTGAGCCCAGCCGTCCTCGCAGCTAAAGATGGGTGACTCACCCAGTGTGAAATATATTAGACACGGCTCACCTGTACATGCCCTTCTTGTCTCCTAATCTCCTTCCCCTCCACTTCGGAGTTCATCTTTCAACCTAGAAGTTGATAAGAAATGCATCCACTGTGGATAATTTCTTCCCTTCCCTCTGAAGAGAGGTTATTTTTTTCTCTCCTCTCTTCTCTCTCTTCTCTCTCTCTCTCTCTCTCTCTCTCTCTCTCTCTCTCTCTCTCTCTCTCTCTCTTTCGGTCCCCCCCCCCCCATCACAACGAAGAAAACAAAACAGTAGAGCTATAGAGTCATCATCCATCCACCATGGCTTTTTATTTATTTATTTATTTATTTATTTATTTAGTCCAACTAAAAATGTGGCCTAGATCTACCGGTGAGACTGAGCAAGGAAGAGATTACCACCCACAACTTTTGACTTTTGATTTTTATTTAATGACTCCATTTGTATAACCCCAAATGATCGGAGGAGCCAGCACACCCCAAAGAGATTGGCAGCTGTGGTCCTGTCAAGTTGGAAGGTTATGTCAGCTGCCAAGTCTGCAAAGCGAGCTCAGCACAGCGAGGGAGCAGAGAGAGACTGGTTACAGCCGTAAGTAATTGATCTGTCTGAAAATACAGGCTAGGAATCCTGGGATTAACGCTCCAGCTCCAGCTGGGCCGCACTGCTCTTTTCCCTCCGGCACTCTGACAACAAAAGCCGGCCTCCTTCTCCAGGGACAAGACATTTTTATTAAAATCTTTATACAACTTAGCAGCGAAGACTCTGTAAAAGCGTCCTAGAGATTTGAGGAGCAGGGGGCTGGGTACAGGATTTCATCCTGAGGAAACCATCCCACAATTTTTTTCCTCCGTTTGATCTGGTTTTCATTTCAAAGCAGTCACCAGGCAGTGGCTTCCCCTGGCCACATGTACTCATCCTGCTCTGGCGATGCAGAAGCCTGCAGAATGCAAGAGAGCACCAGCGCTCAGAGAGGTGCACTTAGCGGAAAGATGTGGATGAGGAGAGCTGTGAAGAGCTGCAGGCAAAAATAAAGTGGGAAGGCAGCCAAAACTGCAGCTGCGCTGGCCCATTAAAAAGCTGAGACTCATTCTGTTGTTCGACCCCACGCTTAGCACCGCATAACTATTCATCAAAGAAATTTCAGTGCAATTAATTAAATTATTCCCATGTCTGGGCTGCAGAGTCGTTATTCCAATATCAACTTTCACTCACTCTCTCTTAAGCTCATGTTTGCATGCCAAGTCACTACTCTGGGGTTGTCCAGTCTCAATAAAGCTCTGCTCCTCGTCGCTCACACAGGCTATCATTTCTCTTTTTTATTGCCATTTATTTTCCACTAGGACTCTGCTGCCAGGATACTGGCAGGACTTCCAGTATATGGTTGTAATGAAATCTACCGCAGACACTTAGCACAGGGTGAGGATGGAGCTCGGCTCATGTGAGGCTGTAATATAATAAATGCTTTCAGAAAGAGGATTTTATCAGCTCAGAAATAGAGTGTGGTATCCCTTTCATACTAAGTGTAGGGGGGGAAAGGTGGAGTCGTTTGAAAATTCCTGTCATAATTAAGTATATGGATGAAATAATCCTAATGTGAACGATGTGAGCTGTAGCAAATATTGCTATCTGTCTGTCAAAATGGGGATATTAAAATTTTTTTTAATGTATTAAGAGGGGATATCTTTGAAACAACCATCTTTTTAGTTAAAGGCATGCAACTGGCATGCTCTTATAATTTGGGGGGATCTAACTGTTGCCCAATAGAGCTTTGTTCTAGCTGTGACAAAATAGAAATGAGATTAAGGAAATAATACCCTCAACTTGATAACCAGCAGACAGATATTTAAGGCTCTTGGCTGTTCATCGTATACCATCATAGTAAATTATGAGACGGAGTTGAAGTGGAGAGTCAATCCACATCTCAGGGAGAGATAAGAGCCTTCACATAAGCCCAACACAAAGAAACAACAGATAGACTTTTAATACCACTATGCCAGCTCAGATGAACATCCCAAGAAAATAAAAAGGTCACCATCTATGACCAAAAGACATCTTGTACCTCGCCTAACTGCCAAATATCTGATAAAGTAAGCAATTTTAAAATGTAAGGTTTGAGAGCTGGAGATACAACTCAGTGATTAAGAACATTTATAGCTTTTCCTGAAGACCAGAATTGGTTCGCAGCACCACATCAGTTTACACCTGCTTGTAACTCCAGCTCCATGGCACCCTACTGTGCCTTCCTGGTACATATGACCTTACATTCATGAGTTCAAATACTAACATACACATATGTATTTCTTAAAAAAAGTATTTTAAATAAAGAACATGAGATTACAAATCATAAGGTTCTAAACACTAAAAAAAAGAAAGAAAGAAAAAAAAGAGGCCCTATGAATACCTGAACATAAACAGAAAACCAGTATTCAATTCACTGAGTATTTGATTCTTGGTTATAAGTTTGATATGACCTACTCAAGAATTTTTCTTTACTGGTATATAAATATATTTTTTAATGATGTGATTCATTAAGAAATGTAAATAATGAGCTAGGGAGAATCACAACAGAACTGAAAGATGATGTTCTCAAATATGATGACATGTATAAACCCCCAAATCAAAACCAACCAGAGAACTCAAAGCATATAATACATAAATGGACATACGAAGCACACTGACATTTGCCACAATAACTGTTCCAACAGTGTATTTAGACATGAGAGAAACATGAATTTCGTATGTAAAAATGAATTAGAATGACAGCCCATCTCTAATATACAAAATACAATTATAAACACTGCAAATAATTTTAAAATACTGACTTAGGGGAAAAACTAATTTAGAACACAATATGCAATTATAATGTCTTCAGACTTTAAAAAATGGTCATTATTTTATGTGTATGAGTGTTTTGCAAGCATAATGTGCTTCATATGTGGACCTGCTGCCTATGAAGTCCAGAAGTAAGTTAATGGATCCCCTAGAACTGGAGTTAGAGATGGTTATGACTACAGATGTGGGTGCTGGGAACTGATACCAGGTCCTCTGCAAAATTAACAAGTGCTTCTCAGCATTGAAACATTCCTTCACCTCTTAAACAAATAAATGAGAAAGAATCATGTGGTATATGAACCTGTATTTTATGTGCAGAGGCCAAAGAATGATGTCATTTCCTGTTCTATAACACATTGTCATATTCGAGGTAAGTCGTCTCACTGAATCAAGACCTAGGATGGTGGTCAGTAAGCTCCAGCAAACCATCCTCAGGGCACCAACACTATAATGTCTTTTTTAGAAAATGTTTATTTATTATGTATATAGTATACAGAAGAGGGTACCAGATCTCATTATAGATGGTTGTGAGCCACCATGTGGTTGCTGGGAATTGAACTCATGACCCCTGGAAGAACAGTCAGTGCTCTTAACCTCTGAGCCATCTCTCCAGCCCCCAATATAATGTCTTTAACAATATAAAATAAAAATTTTTGAACAACAGCAAACATTGTAGTGTATTCTATTTTATGCAAAATAAAAAATACACAAATGTAAATCTATACAGAGAATAAAAAATTACTAGGAATGACAAGAACAAAGCTAGTATACAATAATTTTCACACTATTGCTTCAAAGGAGAATTACACTAATGTGATGTTTTCAAGAATGCACTACAATGCTTATAACATACATAAAGAAAAACCGACAGCAAGAACATAGAGACAGAAAGCAAGCAAAAATGTCCAATAGCATAGTGTGTTTGCTACATACATGTACTACTAACACTTCAGGGTAGTTGATGGTTCATTAAAGATGTTACAGTCACCAATGGACACATTACAATATTGTCAGAGCTGCATACATATGGTAGATGTCAAGATTTAGATTTTGCACATGATCATTTCCTGGGCCAATGATTGGTTACATGTCATTTTTGGGAAGTCAGGAAATGGCAATAAGTGTCAAGTCTCTGACAACCATGTCCAGAAGGTACATACGGAATAATTTAATGTACAGTACACTCGAAATGTTTTTCAGTCAGCTAGAGATATGTGTTCAACATGTAATAAGTTTATCAGGAAATAACCCTGTTGAAAGTCAAGAAGTATCTGCGAACTTATACACCCCCAAAGAAATAAATAAAACAACACAAAAGAACTTCAGTGAATTAAAGAAAAAAGACCAAACAAAATAATAGGAATTCATCAAAATAAAACTGGTAAGAGCATATACTGTTCTCTCAGAGGACCTAAGTTTGGTTCCCAGCACAGACATCAGACTGCTCGCAACCACTTCTAAAGCAGGAGATCTGATGTCTTCTTTATGACTCCAAAAGAATCAGTACTGAAGCACATACATAGTCATACATACAAAAAAACTAAATCTACTTTACAAGTCCTATTGACTCTTAAATACAAATGAGAAAGAATAAATAAAATAAATCAAAAAGTAGAAAAAAAATAAAGAAGGAATTTATTTAAATGTAACAACATCAAAAGTCACAAAGTATATAGTCTAAATGTTTGCAAAAGGAAAAATCTGTCACACTCAATAAAAAAAAAGATTTGTTTAAAAAAGACGTAAGTACCCAAATATACCATATGTTCTGTATGTGAAACACGCAATAAATGTAAACACAGAAACTGGTTGAAATCAAAGAGATGGGAAAACACAACAGTCTAAAGTGAGATGGAGCTCTATCAATTTCAGGCAAAATGTGTTTTAGGAAGAAGAAGATGTCAAAATAATTCAATTGCCAATTCATCAAGACAAATAGAATCTCAAACAGTTATGTACCTAATAACAGAGCTTCAGAATAGAGGAAACAAAGGCTGATAAGGCTTCAGCCCTCAAGAAACAGCAGAGAAATATATGGGGCCTAACAGAAAGCACCTGAAGAGGAACTCCAGCTAATCTTGTGTAGGATAAGGTAACCAAAAACTTTGCCTTCATATATATACATATGTAACGAGAAGGCTGCTATTCGTCAACACCTCTGGTCAAATGAGAAATGAAGGTGCAAATCTGTGTAATAATAACAGTTATAGACTCTAGAAAGAAGCAAAAATAAATGAAACAAAAGCATTCTCAGTTAGAACAGACCTAATCAATAATGTTCACAAAATAAACAAATGCAGAGAAAGCCAAACTCGCAAGAAAATTTATGAAACCCACAGGATACATGATAAATACACAAAATAACAGTGTATTTACAGACTAGTAAATAATAATTCAAAATTGAAAACTTTAGTTAAATAGCACCGTAAAGATGTATGGACGAATATGGTGAGAAAAGTCATACACAAAACTCACAAAACATTTTGAGAGAAAGTGAAAAAAATTAGTGTTCATTAAATCTCAATATTCATAAAACATTATTTTCTCCAAAGTGATACATAATTCCAATATAAACACACTTTAAAGAGAGAGACGGAGAGACAGAGAGAGAGAATGAAAGCTATGAAGATGATTCAGTGGCTAGATGACATTATTTCTCAGCACTCACACTGGATGGCACATAACCACCTGTAACTCTAGATCCAAGGCATGTAACATCATCTTTTAGCCTCTGTAGGCACCTAACTCACATACACAGACCTGCACACAGAAATACAAACATAGACACAATGACAAAAATGAAATAAATCTTTAAAAAGAGAAATTGAAACTGATTCCAAAATTCATATAGAAACACATAAAAAAAAGAATATTTAAAACAATACTGCAAAATATACTGTAAAACGAAAGAATTCAATGCAGGTGGTGTTGGGGCCACATTGAACCAGGCAGAAGAAACATTTTTTGTGTGTGTTAAAAAGAACATATGGTATATATTTTAGGCTGCTTAAGACATATATAGTCTCTGTCTCATTTCCATCTACAGCACTTAGAAACTATCCAAAACAATGCTATAAGTGCTACTTGAAACCATAAATCTTCATTTAGTGACTCTAGAACAGGCAGGCTACTAGAAAATATCTGAGTTTATAAAATTCAGAAAGTATAGTAATGGTACATTAGTTAACAGGATTTACTGCTCTTCCAGAAGTCCTAGGTTAGGTTCTGAGCACCCATATTAAGCCTCATGAATCACCAATCTTTCCAGTTCCAGAGTATCTGACACCATGTTCAATCCCCCATGCACAGGCACACATGTAGTGTACACACATGCATGTAAACAGTCATGTACATAAAGTAAGAATAAAAAACAAATCTTTTTTTTAAAAGACTATGACACACAAGTGTACATATGTATACACCCGATTTTTTTTTTACAGTGATAAAGACATAATTCTGTGGGTAAAGAACATTGTTTTCAACATACGGTGTTGGAACAGTGACACAGAAATGGGCCAAGCAAATAACTTCATTTCATATCTTGCTTTATATATAAATTTAATTCCAATTGAATGATACATCCAAACTATCATATTAGAACTGCAATTCCAGGAGAAAACATACAGGAAATGTTATATCAGGGGGTTATACATTGTGCCTGAGGTATGACACAAAAAAATGAGTTAAAAGCAAACTACTGAAGTCTCAATCGACAAAACTTTGGCTTCTAATTTAAAACAACTTGAGGTGATGTTTTGCTAAGTACCTATAAATATCCAGAAACTCACTATATGGACCAGCAAGGTATTGGGATGACTTTCTTGCCTTAGTGCTGAGATTACAAGTATGTGCCACCATGCTGAGCGCAATGATACTATTAAGACAACAAAACTATAGGTCATAAACTGAACACAAACATTGTACTTATTATCCAATGTTGGTCTCTTCTCTACAAATACTCTGAAGAATGAGGAAACACAATTCTGTGATTTAGCAAATGATTTGAGTATATAATTAATACAACAAGATATCAGAGTCTGGCTCTAAAGTACTCCCTCCAATTTCATACAAGGACTTTTATTATCTGACAGAACTGACCGACACACTAGTGAGATAACAGACTGTGTTGCCTCATAATTCCATGGTGACAACACACTATGTGTACTTAGGGTGTCAATTTACTTAAGTTCTCAATATATGCAAATACTACAATCATATCCAGATCTTTTTAGAAGGTAGAAAAAACCTTAAGAAAAAATAAGTTGAGTATATTAGTTCACTTATTATTTATTGTTGTTGTTTGTGATCAAAAATCATAATAAAAAGCAACTTGAGTAAGTAAGGGTATAGTATGGTTTGCTGTTCAAGAGGAAATGCAATGTATTTTGGAGGTGAAGGCAGAAGGCATGAGGGGAAGAAAGGGAAAAAACACGAAGGAAAAGAAGGAGGAAGAGATGGGAAGTGAAGAAGTGGAGAAGGGTGAGTGATTTTCTCTGACAGGTGCATACTTTCTGCCATGATGTTCTGCCTTTTCACAGGAATGGGCTCAACCAATCAGAGACCGCAGCCACTGAACACAGTACATCTTCGTACCTTTAGGTTGTTTATCTCAAGTGTACTGTCATGGCAATGGATTCAGAGATTACAAATGCACACACAAGAAGATGCTCAATGCCATTACTGCTTAGTGAGGTACAATTCTAAAGCAGAGAGGGATGTGCTACTACACAACACCTTAAGATGATTACAATAAAGGCAACTAACCAGATCAAGTTCTCAACTGAATAATCAAGCAACATGAATCCTGTGCCCTCTTCATGAGTGTGTAAAATGCTTCAATCACTTTCATACATTTGTGGCACTTTCTCTTCTGTTGTTTTATGCGTATCCATGTGAGTGTTGGTGCCTACAGAGGTCAGAAGTTGGGCAGTAGATCTCCTGGAACTAAAGTTACAGGTGGTTGTGAGACACAAAATTCAGGTTCTTGGAAGAGTAAAAGTGTTCCTAACCACTGAGCTATCTCTCCAACACAGTTTCTTAAAATGTTAATCATATACTGGATACATTATGCAGTCATTCCCCAACTAGGTTCTCTATTCAACGGAAAATAAACTATGTTATTCTTTCATATAAATATTCACAGTTGCTTAAAACAAAAACAAGAACAATTCACATGCCTGTCATCACAAATATATAAAAAAATGAATAGTTTATAGCCAGAGAATGGGACAATATTGAACAAGTAAACTATTTATATATGCTATAATACAAATACATCTTAATTATGCTGACTCAAAAGAACAAACCCAAAACAGGCATACACCACAATTGTATTTATATAACCATAGCAAAGATTTAAGAATAATTATGATGAGTGAAAGAAACCAGATTCACAAAACACACATCTCCATGATCACATCTATGCAGGAGTCTAGAGTTCCATGCATAAATGCGAACAGCCGAGGACGAAAGTAGAAAGAAAATTGATAAAGGGAAGAATGCCAATGGCCCAGAAAACCTTTGGAGTGAGAGCTATCTTCATTTTCTTACTTTTGTTGACATTTTCATAGAAGTAGGTATAATCAAAAATTTAACAAACTGTGTAGTATAAGTGGAAGCTGACCATTATGTGATAATTATACCTTATGGAAGCTGTTTTTTTAAAAAAAAAGAGGAACATAGCCCTCAGACATCACTATGTATAAATAAATTAATTCATGTCATTTACATGTATATGCTACACAGGAATAATCTCTGAAGATGACTTTTAAAACATCAGTGGCAGGTGCTAATTATCAGACAGAAGCAAGATGCCTTGCATTCCTGCTCTTTAAAAAATACCCATTACAGAGTCTTCCTTGCCATTGAGATAAACTTGGATGGAAGGTTTTCTATCTATGAGAGATGCCTACAAAGCTAAGGCGTGATGGGAAAGACACTCAAGTTCTCTGAAGGCTCAATGAAGATTTAAGATAGACAGATAATGAATTGGTTTAATTTTCATTGGGTAAAAAATATATAATCATCTTTTTAAGAAGTGGTTTATTTTGGGTCACAGTCTGAGGGTACGTTTTTTCAAAGTGGAGAAGCTTGAGGCAGATGGTCACATTGCAGTTAGGAATTACAGAGAGACAAAAAGCTCACTTTCACTTTGTAAATCAGTCCAGGATTTCCAAACCATGGGTTGATGCTGTCCAGAATCAGAATCTTCTTCCCTCCAAAGTTAACACAATATAGATACTCTATAAGAGACTTGTCTTCTAGGTCATTGTAAGTATCATCTAGTTGACAGTAAATATTAAGCATCCGAAATGATAACCTGAGATAGTTCACCAAATGAAAACAGCCAGAAGATATCACATAAATGAATTCATAAGCAAATCAAGATCTAAAAAAAAAATATCATGGAGGAACCATCATGAAAAGAACTATCAAAAATAACACTACTCAGTGTTTAGTATCTTCATGAAGTTTGAGGAAAGAAACTTCAACAATATCAGTAGGCTAGCTAGAAACCCAACAATGTGAAGGAATATTTCTGTCCCAATTTTCTAAAGCATTCCCAATACCTATAGGCATGGAATAAATTGACTAAGGACTAGATGGTTGAGAAACAAAGAACAAAAACAGTTTGAGACTAAGGAATTTGAGAGTGACCTTATATAAAAATGTTTTAGTAAAGAAGATCAGGGAGTCTGTTATTGGTTAAGAAATACATAAAAGAAACAAGGTATTCTGTTAAAGGAACGCAGAACTAAAAGGCCAGCTTTCTCATTCAAAGTTTCCAACTAGGATTAAAGTCTTTAGACCCGCTGTGGATTGTTCTTGAACTTCAGACATAGTTCAGACTGTTTGGCACAATTTTAGACCTTTGGGAATTCTATCATTAAAACCAGAAGTAAAGTACTAAGAGTCTCGCTGTATCTACAGATATTTTAAAAACACATTCAACAATTTAAGCCCCTCCTCTGTCCTCAAGGGAGCCTTTCGTCTTAGGCTGACTGCTGCTTCCCATTAGCAATGCTTCCTCCTCCCTAGCTCAGAATGACACTGAATAACTTTTTAAGATGAATTTCCTTGTAGGAGATTACAATAAATCATCCATACACCATAAAATTTAATTTGGAAGTCCCAGGTATTAGCAAATCAACATTTCAGGCATGGAATCCAGACAGGCTAAAAAAAAACATTTTATTTTTGCATAGGTACGTTATTAGCCACTCGGTATTAATGATACTACTTTTGTAATGTATCCTGGAAGTAGGTAACCATAACCTTTCTAATAGCTCTCCTTCTACTTGTGAATATGTGTACATGCCACATAACACCAGATAAGCCAACAAAGTTAACCACACATAATTCACAAAAAAAAAAAAAAAAAAAAAAAATCTCACCAACTTTCTTTTGTTCCTGCTATTTTTAAAAGACTGATTTTATTTTTCATCATGTGTACTTGTGTAGTTTTGGGTGGGTTTATGCATACTGGCACAGTACCTTCAGAAAAGATGTCTTTGGAAATAGAGTATTTGATTAGGAAGTTTGTGAGCACCACACATGAGAGCTAAGAACTGAACTCCAACCCTCTTTAAGAATAGCAATTGATCGAGGCTGGAGAGATGGCTCAGAGGTTAAGAGCACTGACTGTTCTTCCAGAGGACCTGAGTTCAATTCCCAGCAAAACCACATGGTGGCTCACAACCATCTATGAAGAGGTCTGGTGCCCTCTTCTGTAAAACTGTATGCATAATAAATAAATAAATCTTTAAAACAAACAAACAAACAAAAAAAGAATAGCCATTGATCAAACACATACTAACTTTCTAAATAGTGCCTGAAGTCAATGTCAGTCAAAAGGATTCTCTCCTTGTGTACATTTACCATTCCATTAACTGAGTTCAGATTTCTATACTAAAAGTTGTTTTCAGAGTTACCACACACCTTATGACTTTGTATATAATAAATAGTAGTAGCTTTATTTTGTAAAACATTCAGGGAATGGTAGCGCATGTTTGTAATCCCAGTATTCAGGAGGTTGAGGCAGGAGAGTCAAGAATTAAAGGTTACATTGAGCACCATCAAGAGACTCAGCCTCAACAAGTAAACTATAAATACAATTGATATAATTTATATATAAAATATAAATACAAATGAAATAAGTTAAAAGATGTTTCAACAGTGAGTTTCACCAAGAATAGCAATACCAGTTATTGTTCACCAATCATCTCACCTAGTTAATGAGAGAAAGAGAATATTTTGTTTCATAACCTTAATTACTCCATTTAAAGTTACTGTCCTCACATTTTAAGATTTTTTTCATTGATAATGAGAAGGTTTCTAAGACACCAAATTTCACTAGTTATTGAATTACTTAGAACAACATTTTTTGTTTTATTTTGCACTTTTAAAAAATCCTTAGCCACCAGCACCTACCTATTCTTCACAAATTAAGCTCTTGAAAAAAAAACACAAATAGATAATCTTCACATATTTGCTACTTGACACGAATGCATTGGATCACTAAATTGCCTGCTTTGTGCCCAAATACATTCCTCATTCAATTATTTTTCAATGGGTGGGATTTGAAGATTTGCTGATGTTCTAATAACATTTAACACATCTCCTCAACAAAATCAAATGCTCTGTTAAATGCAATTGCCATGCTTTAAAATCCAAAAAAACCACTCTCTCCTTACAGTCAGTTAAGTTCAAAACTCTTACTTTGTATACTCTATTTGGGCAAGATTCCTATGTGGTATCTCACAGTCCCACTATATTAGAATAAAAAATATCACCAATTTTACAGAATCCTCACCAACCCCTGACACAGAGCTCTATTCTGATTTGTACTAACACTGGAACATGGTATATAAATATCTCTGTATATATATATATGTATATATGTACAATATGTATGTATACATGTATACATTTGTTATTTATTCTATTGCTATGAATTATGTATTGAAAATAGTTTACAAGTGACATATGTACATTATAGAGTCTGAGAAGACAGTTTAATATACTAAATGCTATTGTTCAATTAATGTTCTGTCCCAAAAATGGTGACACAAAGACAGACAGACTCTGACTCAAAAAAAAAAAAAAAAAGAAAAGAAAAAAGAATGGAGAGTGATGGAGGAGGATAGAAGTGCCATCCATTTTTTCACTGTACTGCCTTCAATTCTAGCCAGTATTCTGCACATACTAGTAAAAAAAATAGTGTTTGTTCAGCTAACTGGAAGTGTTTAGCAACAGACATACATCTACATATAATAGGGAATACCTTGGACCCTATCTTCTTTGTGGAGAAACATCCCTGTAAGGTCAGATCTATAGTTCATATTCCCAGTGGTCTAAACCCTCCAAATGATGGTCATCCCTCTTTTGGACAGCTGAAATTGCTGGAATGCACTTCTCTTGGATCTACCTATATCTTCTACCCGCTGCTTTATCCCCTATCCTCTGGGAATCTTTAAAAATAAGTCCAATTCCTCTCCTACATGACAGCACTTTAAATAATTGAAGACACTTATCATATAATCCTCCGGGCTAAGTATCTCCAGTTCTCTCAACCATTTCTAATAGAACTTGATTCCCAGTGTCTTCACCCACCAGGATGACTCTTCTCTGCACACACTGAAAATGAAATGCTCTGCCAGCCTTGTTCACACAGGCTGGTATTGAACTGTATCTGTCTCTGTTTATACCATTAAGTTGCACTATTAAGGAACTTTGAAAATAGCTCACTTAACTGTGACAGTACAAGAACCTGAGTCTGGATCCCCAGTATCCAGGTGGAAGCCAGACATGGAGGTTTATGAACCAAGCATTAGGGTAGAGAAAACCTGTGTATCCCTCCAGTTAACTAGCCAGTTATTTTAAGATACAAGCTGAAGTTTTGAGAAAAAAAAATAAGGTGGGAAATAATTAATAAGTATACCTGATATCAATCTTTGCACCCCCACATGCAGACACACATAAATGTAAATCCTGCACATAACATACAGAAGTGTACACATGCATATACACACAAAACTAAATAAAAGCACTAGACATAGAATTGTATATCCATCTCTTTAACACTCAGGTTGTTAGATTTGAACTGCTGTTACAACCTCACTCCTTTTGAGATCGCGTTCCCATTATCACCCGATGTTAAAGTAATCTTTCTGCATCAGGCATCACATTTGACCTCAGAGTGAATTTCACTTTTGCTTTGTTTTGTTTTATTGTTTGTTTGTCTTTTTTGAGGCAGGATCTCAGTCTGAAGCTTGTTAAATAGGCTAAAATGCCCAGTGAGCTGTCAGAATACTCCCACCTGTGAGCTGGGATTAGAATGTATGCCACCATATCAATTTTTTTTTAATTTATCAGTATCAGGAGATGAAATTCATGTCCTTATAGCTATGAGGCACAATTTTGCCAAATGAGCTCTATCCCCCAGATGCCATAGAACATTAATTAGCAATAGTTTCTACAATATATTCAGAATCGACAGCAATCTAATTGGTCTATAGTTTATAATATTCACTTTCTTCTCAAAAAATATCAGAAGTACTGGGGTCTTTATTGGTACAGTAATCTGAATGAAGAAATAGTGTAGATATTCCTGGGCTACACAAAAAAAAGGTAGGAAAGCATGAGTGAGCCAGCCAGCCAGAGAGTGAACCTCCAAGCAGCATTTTTTTCCTGACTTTCCTCATTGATGGACTAAGATCTAGAACTGTAAGCCAAATAAATCCTTTCCTCCCTTAAGCTGCTTTTGTCAGGGTGTTTTATCACACCAAAAGAAACAAACAAAAAAAAAAAACTAGAACAGAGCTGAAGTCAAATATGGTGAGACTTAGATATGATTTATATAAGGACAGTGTCCACTACAAACCCATGGAATTACCAGGGTATATAATAAACATGGAGGCGATTACTCCATGGAAGAAAGTTAACACCTCAGAAGAAAAACATTGTATACAAAATTATAACAAAAGAACATTATCCCCTTCCTAAAAGCTTCCAACCACAGAGGCATACATACTTAAGTCATTTTTAAAGAATGTTTTCTTTCTGTTTTTAGCTATATTCATGTGTATATGAATAAAGTTGCATGCAGAGGCCAGAAGGCAGCATTAGATACGTTGGAGCGGGTGCTGCCTCCCATGGGTGTTAGTAACTGAACTCTGGTCCTCTTTAAGAATAGCAAGTGCTCTTACCACTGACCTATTTCTCCAGTCTAGCCAGAACCATGTTCTAATCAAGCTAGAGATGTCTGTTTAGGAAACAACAAACTGCAAAAGGCAGCTAAGTCTGATCGATCTACATATTTTGTGAGGAATCATAATATATTCAGTTGACAAACAAGTCTGCCAAGTAGCTCCTCTACATGTTGATCATGTCAACAAAATTAATTTGACATTTACAGCAATTCTGAGAATAAAATACAGTGCTTAAATTATTCTGTGGAAGCAACACGAGACAGAATTATTCAGTTGACAAAATCTAATTAGGTGAGAATTATTTCGGGTCATATGAATTATAAAACCTTTCACAGATAAGTATTTTAATTCAAAGTGGCTAGAAGTGTCATAGAATATTAATGGGTCCACAGACATTTGCTGTAATTTCACACTTCTACCTCTGGGAGTGCCACTGAGTCCCCTTAGATTGACCTAAATAGTTAATTCTTATTCTTCCTTTTTGGGCCTTTAGACATATAAGGAGGTAGGAAGAAAATTGAAACAAACAAACAATAAATGAGTAAATAAATGTTTCTACACTAGCCACTAAATAGATGAATTAGGGTTCAGCTCCCTAGTACCCAGATAAATGCAGGGGGCAGGCATGAAAGTCTGTTGGTAATCCCAGACAGGGATCCCAGGAACATGCTCAGTGGTTTGATTAACTAAATATTCAAGATCTAGGTTCAAATGGGACCTTGCCTCAATGTATAAATAATGCAAAGAAAGATCAAAGAAGACATCCAGCATCAACCTCTCGCCTCTAAACACGTGCCCAAATGTTCTTGCAAGCAAATACCAACATGCCTATGAACACACAAAATAAAAATACTACCTTGATAATATAGAGAAAAAGAGGGTAAGCAAAGAACAGTAAGTCAGGGAAAAAAAAAACATAAAAAGTGAAATAATAAAGGAGATGAAGAGAGCAGGGAAAATCATTTGTAGCTGTGAAATGTGAAATCGTGTCCCAGCTTTTGTCAATGTAAGAGTTAAAAGCTGCCAAGTAATAGGCCCTATGGAGTTCTCCCCTGGGCTGTTGCCAAGGCCAGTAACCCTGCTATTAGAGACCTGCCAAGCTTTGTCAATGCAATCTGCTGACTGCCTTGAGTGACAAGCGATCAATATTCTCTACTCTCGTGGGTCATCACAGGTGACACAGGCCTAAGTAATAAAACAGCCCTGGCTGCCTCCTCTAACTTGAATGCTTCCCCAGCCACAATATTTCTTTTTTGTCTAAACGCCTCAGGCTAAATTTCCCAAAGATCGAACCATCTGATGGGGATAGAGATTCCGAGGAATTGTGAGGTGTCTGAATTGATGCTAGCCCTAGAAAGCTCAGTAGACGGGAGAAATAGGTTCAAGTAAATCGAAAATGACTGGCTACAGAGTTGTAATCTGCTAGCACCAGACCCTGTAGCAACAAGCCAATATGGGGGAGGGGGTGGCATGCTGACAACCAGCAACTACTCAGCCACCTGCTAAAATGAGAACACATTTTTCCACATGGCTGTATGGATGGATGACAGATACTCTCTCTGTGACATCTACTACAGGAGAGGGAGGGGGGGAGGAGTGAAAAGGATGAAGGAGGAGTTCCTCATAATGCAGGAGGCCTTCAAGAATGATGACTGCAGTTGAGAATACAAGTCAGTGAAGTGCTTATCTCTTAAAAATGTGGACATAAGTTCGAGTCCCACAACCAAGTTCAAGAAAAATATCAAGTGAGGTGCTGTGTGCTTATAATTCTAGTGCTAGGCAGAAGGAGACAGATAGATCTCTGAAGCTACCCAGCAAGCCAGCTTCGCTTACTTCAAGAGTTCCAAGCCAGTCATATGAAAACGAGTTGAGCAGAACCTGACACATTTATGGCCAGGTTATTCTCTAGTCTCTGTATCTATACTCACACATACAAACAAGTGTACTTGCATATCAATGTGTGCACACAAACAACACAGCCACTAAAACACATTCACATACATAGCAAGACAGAGAGGATGAATGATCCTGATCTACAGCAATAAGAAAGAATCTACAGAGGTACGGTAAAGGGTAGCTCATAGAGATTTGCTATCTTCTGAGTCCCTAAGGAGGCACCAGCATCCCATCCTCCAGCCTACCTAAACTACACACTCCAGTATGTTCCTTCCAACCTGCCCTCCAGGAGAGCAGCCATTAACATGGGAAAGCTCAGGGAAGCACTGGTTTCTGAAAACACCCTGACACTACAACTCCTCAGAATTTCCACATGAAATAGGATTCTTCAGTGGGTCCAGAAGTAACTGATTGAAAACTCAAGGTGATCAACCATTTAACCATCTGATCATTGATGATGAGGTCCAATAGAAATTGAGAAAAGGCAGATAATGTTTTCCTATCTCCCTCACACAAACATTTTCCAATGCCAAGACTCTGTTGTGCCCAGTGCCTTCTTGTATGTTCAATATTTTCATTCAAATTTGACCATATTTACCTTTGACAAACTCCTAACTCTCCCCACCATAGCCTCTGCTCTGCTGGCACACAAGAGTACCAAGAGAGGCACGGCTTTGATCAGAGAGCACAAAAACGTTCTTTGGCTGCTGCTAAGAACCAAAGCTCCCAGGATGGATGCCTTCAGACATAAAGTTTTGGCACTCACTGTGTACAGGGTAAAAAAAATTGAAATAAGTTCAATGTGCATTTTCTTGATTCTATTGGTCAATTCTCATTGCATATACCTTTTTATTTATTTTTCATCTTCTATTCTTTATAATTATTATACAGTAACTTGTTTTAGAAGGTATAATGAGTGTGTGCTTGATAAAATAGACAGTTTCCCAATAACACTTGGAAGCTAGTTGTATACTCTGAAATTCATGTGTTAGAATTTGGAAAGATAGAGATGGTCACTAAGCCCTGTTATCCTAGCACCAGGGAGGCATGTTCTGCTGCAGACTCAAGGGGAGCCTAGGTTATATAACAACTTCCAGCCTGATTAGAGCTACACAGCAAGACCCTGATCTTATAGAAAAGAAAGAAGGTGAAAGAAAAATCAAGTAAGTAAGAAAGCATCCAAAGTCAACTTGGAAGAGAGCATTGGCTAATAGCTGACAGCTAATTCTATGAAATGAAATAAATTTGATCTTAAAATAGAGAGTTCTCAATGCTATGAACAAAGTAATTTCACAGGAAGCAGTTAATGTATAATGAGCAGTACCATGCGGTACATCTGTCAGAACCACATTGGATAGAAAAGGTTGAAGCAGGACAGGATTACTGAGAGAGACATTTATTGGCCACATTATAGCCTGGACAATTAGGATTAATTACAAAGGAAAAATCTGACCTAATTGATCCTACAATATACAGCTAGAAATTAATGAAGTCACAGATCTAAATGACTCAGGGATCAATACTTGAGTGTCTGAACATTTCTAGAAAGTATAAAGTCTAGCTCTGTACATTCTAAGACTTAGTGTACCTATGGACAAGTCCATATTCAGAATGTATGGCTCATATGTCACCAAGAGCAAACAGCTAATGGACTGAAGAGGTGGGGAGATGGATAAGTCAGTAAAGTTCTTGACACACAGGCATAAGGAATCAGAGTTCAAATCCCCAGAACCCATGTAAAATATACAGAATCTATAGTAAGCATTTGTAAACACAGTAATAGGCAGGGGTAGGAGCAGAGGTAGGGTGATCTCTGGACTCTCTGGCTGCCAATTGAGCTGAATCAGAAAGTTAATTTAAAGACCCTCTCAAAAATGATGCCAGGGACCTACAAAAAGGCATAATGGGTAAAGGTACCCATATGGCAGAGGAAGAGAACCACTTCCTACAAGTTGCCCTGGAATTACTCAAACCCTCCCCCTCTACCGTCCCTCCCCTCAGTGAGAGCTCTGCTCAGTGTGTGGATTAGCAACTCCCTCTCTGAGCTGTCTCCCCAGCCTGCACAACTACTCTAATCACCCTGAAGCCCGGGTATGCCTGGAGTTAAGTTGGCCACATACTTAAAAGGGTACAGGACTTAGCCTTAGCCGGAACGCTTTAGGAAAAGACGTGGAAGCCATTCAGATGTGAACAACAGTCAAATGCCTTAGTACTGAAAGGAAATCTCTAGTCTGGGATGACTGCCTCAATCCTTGTGGATTATCACTGCTTACTGAAAGGTCTCAGGCTGAGAATCCCACTTCTTCAAAAATTGCACATGCCCAAGGCAAAGGGAGTGACGGCTTGGATCTCCCCCTGACATGTATGTCACTTCTCTATGGCTACTTAAGCACCTCTGCTTTGGTAAGAAAGCTTGTCAGGAAAAGATGTGTCAGGAAGCCCAGTGGCTGACTTAATCGCTTACTTGGTTTGACTGCTTTTCTTCTGATAAACTGCATTCAGTATTAGCAGATCTTAAATCCACTCAGATGATGACACTGTCCTAACAAGCCCCCACCATTGTGGCTATACTTTGTCAGAAAAAAAATGCCAAGAACTATTTAGTGAAACAAAATCAAAGGAATTCTCAAGCTGTTGATACATTGACTCTACAGATGTATTGGTAATCAAAAGCTAATCCCTATAAATGTGATTCCCCTGTCTGTCTGTTCTTTTTCCTCTGTCTCTCTCCCTCCATCGCCAATCCTTCTCCCTTTCTTAATGCCTACGTAGCCCAGGTTATACTCCAATTTAACAATCTTCCTGCCTTCCATTCCAGAGTGTTGAAATTACATACAAGTGTTGTCCACAATTGCTTCTCAATTTCTATACATAATTTAAATAGTCTCGTAAGCACTTTCATAACAAAATTAAAATGTAGTCAATTTTTCTTATTTTAGATATCTTTTGAAACTATATTTAATTTCTGTATGAATTTCAAGTATGGAAATAACATATATTGGTATACAGAGACATCTCAATTAATAGAAGTACTTGCTTTGTAAGCATAAGGACTTGAATTTGGTCTATCTTTTATGAAAAGTAAGCAATGAGCTGGCAATCCAGAGACAGGTGTTCCAGGGACTCCCCAGGCAGATAGTCCATTTTGTGAGTCTCAAGCTAGTGAGAAACTTTGCTTCAAAACCACAAAGAACAAAAGATTTTTTCTTTGGCCTCCACATGTATGTACACACATACACTCATACACAAAACTCCACAAATGGTGTTAAGTTGATCAGATATTGGTTGACATAGTATTTTGGTTATATGAGAATCTTCAAATCTGTTGTGCCTCTCAGTAATGTTGGACTCAATTAATGAATCAAAATGAGCCAACATTCTGAAAAGTAAACACCAGCATTCCACAAATGCATCCAGGGGTCTGCAGAAGGGACCATTCCACTTTCTCTTCCCTACAAGTCAGAAGTTTCATTTCCAGAAAACCTCACAATTCTCCTAAGTCATTCTTTGTAGGTACTTTTAATTACACTCGTTGATTATGTATATTGCATCCTTGGACTCTTAATTCCATTTCTCACTCCAAATAAGGCAGTATTGACTTTCACTTAGCTGAGCTAATCTAATGCAGACAAGTTAAATGCCTTAGACTTTTGAGGACTCACGGCTCTGCTAATAATTCTATGGTTAAAGGAAGCAATAAGAATATATCCTAAGAATGTTCAGTTGGACTTTTCCTCCACTCTTCACTATTAACCTGCTCCTAGACAAGATAAAATTGAGTGTCATTACATGATGACTGAAAAGAATATACATCAAATCTGACATGAGTCAGCAAGCCTTACCCCTGTCATGGAATAGGGTTGTGAATATGCTCTGGAGGGTGGTGAGGACTTGAAAAAGTTCTAAAAGAATAGAGAAAAGTGAAAGGGGAAAAGCCTGGACCCAGCAAGTATTTTGTTCTAAATGAAAAGGTTTAGGATATTATGAATTATTTGCTGGGTTATAGATCTGAAAAAGAAATGCTTAAAATTAAACTTCATTTAATTTGCTTCAGTTACAAGCAAATACTGCTCTTTCCAGTCATAAAGAATTCAAGACCTGAGTTCCACTTTTGGCATGCACTTCAGGTGGCCCACAAGAGACTGTGCCTCCAGGTTCAAGGGATCTGATAGCCTCTTCCGGCCTCTTGAGGCACTGCGCACATGTGGCAAATACAAAAACACAGACATACTTAAAAATAAATTGAATCTTTAAAAATTAATTCCAGGACAGCCAGTGATACACAAAGAAACACTGTCTCAAAAAAAGCAAAACAAACAAAAAAATTAAACTTCATATAACTGTGAAGTTAAAAGGAAAATTTTTTAAAAGACTAAATATACATAATGAAATACTACTTAATCTTAAAAAAAGAAATTCCCGCTGTTTATAACAACATGGAGTAAATTAAAGAATATTCAACTAAATTAAATACATCAGGCACAGAAAGACAAACAGAGCATGTTCTTCATCATCTGAAGAACTAAAACAAATGAATTCAGAAAGCAGAGAGCAAAAATAGCTGGTGTACAGGCTAGGTCAACGGGAAAAACATCTCAGAAGGGCATGGCGACTGTAACTACAGAGTAGTTTAATAATAACAGAGTCCTTATGTTTTAAAGCTGGTTCAGAGTGAATTTCAAATGTTTTTCTACCCACAAATGATTTTGAGGATTAAGATTAATGGGTATGTTAATTCACACCAAAAACAGACATCCTATCATTTCATACCCACCAATGTACAGAAACAATTGTAAATTGCCATTTGGACTTAAAGAGATATAAAAATTCATCGTACTAGGCATGCAATTTTTAACCATTATAATACTTTAAATGTATGAAGAACTTTCAAGACAAAATTATTTATACTGATGGCTTTCCTTAGTATTGTAGTAAGGACCACATCCCCTAGGGTGAAAAGATAATTTAGAAAAAATATCAAAAAATCTAATCATTTTTGGTCAAAATAAAATGCAGAAGAGCATTCAAGTGACAAAGTTTTCAATGTTCCTCACCATTAGATTTCTGTCTGTTTGCTTGTTTATTTTGAGGTAGGGTCTCACTGTGGAGACCAGATGGGCCCATAAGTACAGAGATCCACCTGCCTTTGGTCTCCTGACCTCTTCAAATGAAGACAAGAATGGCATTCCCAGCATGCCCACTAGGGTTCTGATGATAAGCTAAACTTTTCTTTCCAATGAATTTAATGCATTAGTTTGTCCATTTAATTATCTTTTCATCAAAGAAGAAAAAAAAAACTGAGTTTGTTTTTTTCTTAATGTGACATATCACCAAAATAGACCTCAGAAAAGACTAGGAAAAAGAATAAAAATTGCTGGTCAATGTAAAGTTAAGAATAAAATTCCAAGATTTCCTCATTAGCCAGGGAGTTGGCTCAGTGAGTAAAAGCTCACTTGACGCCAAGACCACACATGAAAAGCTGAATACAAAGATCCACATCTATAATATCAGCACTTCTACTTACAGAGAGATGGGAAGTTCAGTTAGAAAAAAACGCACAGAAGCTTGAAAACCAGCTATCCCGAAGTACACAGCACAGCAGAAACAAAAGAAAACCTCTCAAGCAAAATGGAAGAAGAGAAACAACTCTCAAATTGTTCTCTGCCCTCTGCGCTTGTACTTTGGGAACTGGGAGGGCCCAGGCCTCACCCTTCAAAAGGAAAATGTGTTCACATGCTATGTTTTGAGGAAGGATTATACATGTGGAAAAAATCCAATACAGATAAATTTTATAAAAGGTATATAACAAACCAATGAACTACTATCCAAGACAGCAAAGAAGCAGGAGATACATAGAGAAGGAGGCAACCCAGGACAGCATATGACTTATAAAATCTTACTATCCAACCCTATAATCCAAGGATCTCAAAGAGCCCTACATAAAAGAACATCTCCATTCAAACTATCATATTCCACCATTCATTCTGGCATGAGGCTTTACCAATTCAGGGTGCATCAAATGCTAGCTTTTGATGGTTTTGGAGACAAGGTGTCATGTACCCATGATAGCCTGGAACTCACGGCGTAGCTAAGAATATATCTGAACTCCTGATCCTTCTACCTGTACCAAGAGTGCTAAAATGAGAAGTATCCATTCCAAGCCTGGTTTAAGAGGTACTAAAGCTAGGAGATGACCTCTGTGGATCCTAGGCGAGCAGTTTACTAACTACACTTCCAGCCTCTACCTTGATGTCTTTCTCACTCAACTTTATCTCAAGGCTAAAAACAGGAGCAGCACTAAGCAAGCCCTCTTTGAGGGCTTCTGGGAGAAGGAAATCAGGTGCTGGTCCTAAGTGACAAAAAGTCCTAATGCTATTAGAGGGTGATGAGGGTAAACCACTTCCTTTTGTCCCAGGATTAAAACAGCCATCATGTACTCTCTATTTGCTGGATTTGTATTGCTTACTGTTGCTAGTATGAAAAGAACTATTTCTGGATCTGACCTAGGTATAAAATCGTGAAGTGAGCTTTCTTGTTGATGAGTAGACCTCTGTGAGCAGCCAGATCAGGGGATTTAGGCATGGATTTAGATCTGGCAAACAGCACCACACCAGGTGTCTCTAATCTTCCCAGTTAGCTCTATATCAGCTTGGTGTACATGAGCCATTGACAGAGGGCAGACAAATGCGACTCTCCAAAGGAATGAAAATCAGACCACTTTCTGGTGCTGAACACGAACCAAAGCCTTCTTTCCCTGAGATGAAGATACGTCAGAGAAACCCACACCCACAGGGGATGTTTCATAGCTGTTCTGTAGTATAGGGTGCCTTCTAGTCTGACACTAAGAAAAAGCTAATGATCCAGAAACTCTGAACTCAAAAGTTGAAAGCCACATGTATGTACGCCTTGCCTCTACTCTCCAATGTCTGGAGAAAGCATTCTTAAGAAAAAATTGAGAGGATGGTGTCTTTGCTGCTGACCTTATCCATGAAGGGGTTCTGTGTGGTGTGCATTCCTGGAGGCTCCAAGGGGAGAAATGACAAAGAGCTGGAAAGCAGGGGCAGAGTAGGGCAATAGGATTCTGAGCTCTGTGCTGACATATATTGTTTTTTTATACAATGACAAAAACACCAGGGAACATTAAGTGTTACCTCTTGCCCAGCATGTGCAGAGTTCTATCCCGACAATCACATAATGTGGACATGGTGGGGGGTGGGGTGTGTGTGTGTGTGTGTGTGCAGGATATACACTTAAAATCCCAGCACTCAAAAGAGGCAGGGACAGGAGGATCAAGATGTCAACATGATTCAAACACAAAAGACCCTGTTTGAAATCAAAAGTACAACATACAATCTCACAAATCAAAATAAAAAGAAAGAGATGGCTTCTTAGCTACCGTTGGGTAAGTAACTTGAGAGTCACTAACTGGCTAATATGGTTAATGCTCAGACATTGACTCTCTTCCTTGAAGAGCCCAAATCAACACTTGGGTTTATCTTACTCTCTGAGTTAGAGGCACACATGTGCATGTGGTTAAGTGGCCAGAGGAAGACATTGAGTGTTTCTATCACTTTCTACCCCATTCACTTGAGACAGGATCTCTTACTGAACTTGAAGCTAGGCCGACAATACGCAAGCTCACATGACTCGGGTTAGACTAAGACACACAGCTTTTTATGTGTGTGCTGGGGATCTGAACTCAAATCCTCAAGACTGGGTAGCAAATGCTCTCACTCTTTCTAAGCTAATTCCCCAATCCCTCAGACACTGATCTGTTAAAATGCCCATGCATAGTCTCTCTCCCTGCAGAAAGTGCTTTACTCCTTCTGTTGAACCAAGCAGAACTCCATTTCAATTATCTTAATAGCTGTTTTTGCCTTGCTGTGAAGAATTCAACAACCTGAAACCTACATGAAGAATTTATAAAATTATTTTATTTTGCTTATCGTTTCGGACATCCAATTAAGGTTACTTAGCTCTATGGTCCCAGCAGTTTATGGAGGAAAGGCTCAAACGTAGACAATGGTTCAAGAAAATGAACCAAGGACAAGGTAATATTTTGGAAGATATGACTCCCACTGATCTATTCCCTTCAGTTTCTAGAACCTTCAAACACAACACCAGTATCAAAGAGAACAGTTTTTCAACACATGAACCTTTTGTTTGGATAACACAAGCAAATTTAAAAAGTTACAAATAATTAAAAATATATAACTATCTTAAAAAACAAAAACAAAAACAGAGTTATATTTAGCTCAGATTGGCCTTAAACTCAACAGAGCCAACACTGACTTTTAACTCCTGGTCCTCCGTTCTACACCTCCCAAGTGCTGGTATTATTAGATGCACATATACTATGGTAGTTTCTTCTGTGTCAATGTGACACACCTAAAATTATCTGGGAAGGTAATGACAGAGGAACTCTGGAGTTGGCTATACTTATGCATATAGGGGTTATCTTGATTACACTGAGGTTGGAATGGAAGATTCACTCCTTGTGAAAAGAACTAATCTTTTACTAATCTTTTGAGAAGATTCAAAACCACATAAGAGTGTAGAAAGTGAGCTGAACACCAGGATTCATGTGTGAATCTGCTGCTCTCTGCCAGTGACTAGATACATGTAGCTACCGCCTTTCCTTCCAACACTGATGGACTATCACCCCGGACTGTGACCAAAATGGGTCTCCTTTAAGTTTCAATTGTGAGAGTATTTTTTTTTTTAATCAAGGAAACAGAAATCTTGGCTGGAGAGATGGCACAGAGGTTGGAAGCACTGACTGTACTTCCGGAGGACCTGAGTTCAATTCCCAGCATCCACATAGCAGCTAACAACTGTCTGTAATCCCAAGATCTGACACCCTTACAGTTTTACATGCAGGCAAAAACACCAATTCACATAAAAAATACAAATAAATATTTTTTTAAAAAAAGAAACAGAAACCTAAACCAACATGTACACTATCTGCTATTTATATAACAATAATAGCCTTAAAAAAGCCAAAATGTAAACAAAAAACCATCACAGATTGAGTCAGAAAAAAAAATGAGTAAGTGCAGCACAGATAATCTGGGACATGTGAATTATTCTGTTTGAAATCATAATGGCAAATACATGTCATTATACATTAGTGAAAACTCATAGCATGTATGAAGAAAAAATGAACTTTAAATGTAAGCTGTGAATGTCATATGATTAGATTCCATCGTGTAGATTCATCCACTGTGACTAATGAGCCCTCTGGTGCCTGTCACATGTTGGCAGTGAGGAAAGCTGCATGGTAAGTAAAAAGTAAGCAAGCATGGAAGGGGAAAAAAAATCTCCTTTTATTTCAGTTTTTATGACCCCAAAATTACCCTTTAAAAAAATCATTAAAATATACACAATCAGGGCCAGCAAGAGGTTCAGAGGCACTAGTTGCCAAGCCTGGAAAGAGACCTGAGTTTAATCCAAAGACCTTACACAGTTGAGTAAGTAGAATTAGCTCTCATAGTTTGTCTTGGACAACCACATATACACTCCCTTGCCACACCCACATGGAATAAGTAAAATGTAACAGAAATGAATACATAGGAAATGAAAATATAATATGGTACATAAGATAAATGTTATCAGAACTGAGTCTTCCTGAAGCAGTCATTCCTAATATAGATAGACCCTATAGAAGACCTAAGGATCAGATTTAGTTTTAAAAAATAAAGGCCAGCAGGTACAGATTACATTTACTTTGTCCTCAGATACGAAGCCTTTATAACCACTGTAAAGCCTTTAGAAGCTATTCCTCAATCATCGGAGAAACTGATTGGAAATGTCCCCTGGGGTCCAAATAGTGCTACTGCGGTGGGAACCGGCTTTGCTTTTCATCTTCCAAGGAAATTTACCTGAGAATCAAGCATCTATTGTTTTACAAGGCCTCCATGTTCTCTGGCTGCTGGAAAAAGGCCATGGATGTTTCTGCAGAACACCAGATGTGGTAGATTAGACAAAGACCTAGACTGCTTCCTGCACATAGCTGGCTCAGTCTGAAAGTTAAGTGGACATCTAGCTAGGCTTATTACTGTGCTTTAAAATATGTCTCTTCAATTACAATTTCTTCTATAGGTATAGAATGGATTTCAGCTTCATAATTGCTTTCTTTCAGAAAAATCTTACATCTAAAAATATTACAAAATACAAGAGTTTCTGTGAGCTAACAAAAGCAATGCTAATAAACTATGCATTTTTTTTAAAAAAAAGACTTATGCACATAAGTAGAAGTCTTGCAGTGTTCTCTTTTGGCTTTGAAGTTTTTATGTATTTTCTATGTGTGAGTGCTCATGTGTAGGTTTTCGCACATGCACGCCGGTTCTCTTGGAGGACAAAAGATGATGTTAGGTACCCTGGAGCTGAGTTTGTAGACAATTGTGAGCAACAAGACACAGGTACTGGGAACCAAACTCAAGTCCTCTAGAAAAACATCAAGTGCTCTTAACTACCGAG
The DNA here is from genome assembly GCA_004025045.1 of Sigmodon hispidus. NCBI lineage: Eukaryota > Metazoa > Chordata > Mammalia > Rodentia > Cricetidae > Sigmodon > Sigmodon hispidus. Next base: position 142,754 of record PVIH01003091.1, read on the forward strand.
CCTTCTCTCCAACCTATTCTCAGTGTTATTTACTTTGTTTTTATCAAGAGAAACACATCAACCCTCAGGATACAGATCATAGTACTTCTTTAAGTAGACAAACTTATAGGTAAATTATTTCAATAGCAGCAAAGTCTTGAGTGATTGGGGGCATCAAATACAAAAAGCTATTATACTGCCAATATATTTCCCAGGGATTATCCCTGGACACCCTTAAACTGGCAGGGTTCTTTCAAAGCCAGTCAGAGTAAAGAAAATGGACAGGGTATCCAGGAGCTTTGAAACAAAAATAATACAAAAGATGCCATTTTAGAAATGAATACTATGCCCCAGATTTTTGTCTTTATAATAGGAATAACAATGCTTTGTCCATAGTAGGTACTTTTGAAAGAATAAGTTTAAAATGTCATGTAGAGTACTTGAAAAGTTGCCTACTCATTGGTAGATCACTATCCTAGTAGAGGGTGCTCACAAAACTTTGAAGAATGGAACTACCTATTATCCTTGAAACAATGCCAACCAGGTCAGCTGACATTGCTACACTCATCTTCACATGTATGCAGGCAGAAGGCAGTCTCCTCCATATTTACAGTTTAAAGTTCTAGTGAGCTTCACAGAAGGAAATGACAAACAAAACCATCTGTCACTTACACAGGATAGTAAAAGTTCAGGTTCTAGCAAACTGCAGAGACATGTATATGCTTGTGTGTATATATGTATGTGTGTGAGTATATATGATAAACCGAAGCAGATCAGCAAGTTTTAAAATACCTTCCAAATACTTTCTGTTTTTGTTTGTTGGTAGTTTGGGTTATTTTGGGTTTTTTGTTTTACTTGAGAAAACAGCATCAGTCCAAAAAGAAACAGGCTTTAAAACAAGTCCCGAGGCAATATTAGAAAAAAAAAAAATCAATCAAGAAGACACAAAGACCTCTGGATTAAGTGGAAGGTTTTACAGTCACAAATATAAGGGACTGTGTCAGTAGGACATGTTAGAGAAACTAGAAACATTGAGATCTGCAATGTTATAAAAAGTTGGCCAGTTAAATCCAGGCCTCACCTCTTCTCTCAGCAATTAGCACGTCATAAATAACTAAAATGTGAGCTATAGAAACTACAAACGAAAATGTCTCCAACAAAATAAATTAAGGCTTCACCTACCTTACCTAGTATTTCATATTTGAAAGATGCTTAAATCTCACTTGGAAAAGTAAATGGGTCTATGGTACAAATTAAAAAAAAAAAAAAACCTCAACACAGATACACATTCTTGTCTAGATTTCAAATACTCTTTAGAAGCTAGAATGCCTGCCCAGCACATGTAATAATACCCTGAGTTTGATACATACATACACACACACACACACACACACACACATACACACACACTACTCTCCTAACACCCTGTTTCTCATACTCAGGTTGGTCCTCTATGCAAGCTACAAGGGAACATTTTCCTGGTTCTAGAATAGCAGAAACATGGTCTACCACAACTATAATCCACATGAATACTTTTCCAAACACTTTCCTTTAAGAGGAAATATCCAGTGAGTGATTAACCACTCCCACCTTGGGTCGTGGGCACAGAAGACACAACACTGAATAAGTGATGGAGTACTAACTTCTCAGGAGTGCAAATAAATGAAAGGAATAAGACAGATAGAAGTGTAGGATAAGTAAAACAAGCAAGCGAGACGAGGGCAATGGGAGAAGTAAACAGGAAGTCCTCAGAGATACACTAACACACCAAGTGGGGATAGAGCTAGGCTTGTAGCATATCTTCTATCAACAGAATAACAACTGCAAGGTCTTGAAGATGTGAAGACACTTGGCACATGTAACTAACAGATGCTGTCAATATTCACATTAAAAACTTCCACAGATGAGGTGTAAAATTTCATTTAACCTTTTGATGTGAAACATTGCTTTTCTGTCTGCTGTAGTTATATGAGTGACCTCAGCATGTCTATGAATTGGAAACAGTAAAAGGTCTCTCGTGCATCAGTAACCTACAACCTACTACTTTGAGCAAAAGAAGTAGAGACTCCATACATGGACAGATAGCCGCAACAACATGGGTCATCTGAGGTTTAAAACCAGATCCAGACTTAAAAGATAGAGATCAAAACAGAACAAGGAGAACACGTAAGTTGAGCATTAGTGTGTTTACATAATTTTAGTGCTGTTTACACATCCAGTAAACTACAAGAAAAAGTACAGAGAAGAGCACATATAACCAGACAAACAAAAAAGCAGTGCATCATCTTAAGAAAAAAAGTGAATTAGTTATCCTAGGAGAAGAGCAATGTGGAAGAAAAAAAAATAAACAAAACAATAAACAGAGAGGAGGCATGAAGATGATGAACCCACAACAGAGAGGCCAGAATAAAAAAATCTGGCTAGCTAAAACCAAGAGGGAAAGACAGAAATCTCCAAGTTGACAGGATTAGCCATAGCTCAACTTTCTGGAAGACAGAAAAAGAGAATCTGAGCTTTGTGAGGGTTGATGCTCACAAAGTAATTGCTAATATTCATCATTAACCTGAGTGAATTTAGACACTTTGGAGACACAGTTCTTAGTGTAACTGTGAGAGCATTTCAAAGGAGACTTACCGGGCAGTGCCTAGCACTGTTCCATGTGCTGGTTATCATCTGAAGGGATACAAAGGGGATAGAATACAAGGAAGAAGGGGAAGCATAGGAAATGGAATAATTCCATTTAAGAAAGACAAATATTTTGTTTTCTGTCCTGTGTGGGGGAAAAAGGTCAGGACTGTGGAAGGAGGGGGTTAGAAAAAAGAAGGCTGGAAAGAAGAAGAGAGAGGAGAAAAGAAGGAAGAGGAGAATGACAAGGGGAGGAAGGAACATAAAGAGATGAAGTCGGGGCTGGAGAGATGGCTCAGCGGTTAAGAGCACTGACTGTTCTTCCAGAGGACCTGAGTTCAATTCCCAGCATCCACATGGCAGCTAACAACTGTCTGTAATTCCAAGATCTGACACCCTTACACAGTTATACATGCAGGCAAAACACCAATTCACATAAAATAAAAATAAATATAAAAATGCAGAGATGAAGTTGGGCAGTAAAAGGGAGAAAGAGGTCGGTCGTTGCCTAACAGGGAAGTGGAAGAGAAAAAGATTCAGGAGAGAGAAAGAAAAAAAAACTGTAAAAAGAAGGAGGAAGGCAGAGAAAGAGACAGAGGAAAAAAGACAGATAGAAATGTAGTTCTTAATGCCCAGAATCTGGTCACAAGCTGAAACCATTGTATCAGAAAAAAGGCAGCACCGCACATCACTTTATTAGCAGGCTGGACACGCGTGTGTCACACGGCTTGGCATGACACTAATCCTACAAGCTCTGTCTTCTCCTTTGCGTCTTTCTCCAAATTGATGACTCGATTGGACCACAGACTGCACAGCACAGGACACTTGTTTTAAATTTCACTCCATAAATGACATCTGGGAAAGCTCTTTGGGGCAGCGAGGACTGTTGTGGGTAAATGGAATCTTGCCCACACAAACCCCAAACCCCAACCACTCCTACAGTGCTCAGTCCTTTTGATTCTGGAAATAAATCTGAATTCTTACTAAATTAAAAAGCCATTTTAAAGAAAAGTAGTATTAAATTGCTCATGAGCAGGATAAACCACACTAAAAATCTTGGCTTCAATAAATATCTCTTGCCTACTGCTATTAGATTCCAAAAGTGAAATTTTAAGTTTGCCAGGAAAACAGCACATTTATCTTACTATGATTTGCTTTCCTGGGGTTTCATGTTCTCTGGTTTCTTTCTGGTGTTTAGTGTTGAGGAATCCGCCCAAAAGCCCATTCTAAGTTAATTACAGAGACAGAAGAACTAAAAAGAATGACTGTACCATCACTGCAGGGTCAGTACAGGCCTTTAGACAATACTATGAAAGTCATGGTCCTTCACTACTAGATTCCATCCCTGGTATTGCATGAACCAGGCATGGTGCGGAACACTTGTAATCCCAGAACTCAAAAGAAGGAAATAGGAAGATCAGAAGCTCAAGGTCATCCTCAACTACATACATAACCAAGTCAAGGCCAACATGGGCTATGTAAAACCCTATCTCCAAACAACACTACCAAGTAGTGGCAGTGGTAGCTTCCAATGTTCCTTGTTTATCTAGTGGTTAAAATTGTATAAACCAGGCTAGAAAGATGGCTCAGAGGTTAAGAGCACTGATTACTCTTTCAGAGGTCCTGAGTTCAATTCCCGGCAACCACATGGTGGCTCACAACCATCTACAATGACATCTGATACCTTCTTCAGTATACTGTATACATGATAAATAAATCTTTAAAAAAATTGTATAAACCAATCTGAGAGAGAGAGAGAGAGACAGAAAAACAGAGAGAGAGCAAGAGTTGGAGACTACTAAATTTGAAACCTTCCACCAATGCCATGTACTGTGTGTGTGTGTGTGTGTGTGTGTGTGTGTGTGTGTGTGTGCAGAAGATTTATGAGAGTGGCTTACAGGTTATCTTCCAACAATAGCTTTTTAGAAACAGAATTCCAGTAGTTGTTCAGTCCACAAAGCTGAATGTCTCATCTTGTCTTTAATGTACACTGTAATCCTAAAGAAGTGAGCTCTAATACCAGTGAAGAAATAAGCTTGTCAGCAATAGAAAGCAGTTAATGAGCAAAAGTTTCCTTCTTTCTTCCATGTCTATTATATAGGCCGCCAACCAGAAGGTGCAGTCCAAATTAAAGGTGGTTCTTCCTACTTCGAAAAATCTAGATTAAGGGTGCCTCTACCTAATGCACATCATTTAATTAAAAATCCCTGAGTGGTTATCCAGCTCCTCAGGTCTTAGCTAATTTCAGATGTAGCCAACTTTACAACCAAGAATAGTTGGTTGTATTCATCTGCTCAACTCAGAATCTCAACAGAGGATGGAGGACGTATTAGTTCTGTGTCTTCTTTTGTGAACAAAGAGAGCCTAATTCTTTTATGATCATAATTTGAATTCATTAAACAGTACGGGCAGTGATGGTAAATAAAAATTTTGAGTAGCAGTCAATCATGGTTGCAACCCCAGATTAAAAAAAGTTGAAAAAGGAGTGTGTTTAAGAGAGAAAGACAGAGAGACGGAGTGTGAGTACATTTTATATCTGACAGACAACTAGAAATGTGTTAAAATTTTTTGATGCCACATTTTTTTTTTCCAACTAACTTCAACCATAAAACAATGCATTCTGAGGAGAACTTCATTAATATATTCTTTCAAGGTTTATTATTATTTATGCATAAGTGTGCAGGGTGACTGTTATAAAAGAGCACAGATGTCTGGGGAGGCCAACAGAAGACATTGGATCCCCTAGGGCTATAGTTAGAAGATGATGTGAGCCATCTGAATTGAAGGCTGAAAACTGAACCTGGCAGCAATACAAGAATATCAAGTAGTCTTAACTGCTCAGCCATTATTCCAGAAATTCACCTAGGTATTCTATCACCAAAACTACCTTCCATAAAACAAACTTTTCCAGCATCACAAATATCCTACAGTTAGAAAACAAGACACAATGTAGAGCGCATCATATACCTCAGTGGGTAACCCCTTTTCAGCTAAAAAATCCTTACACAACTGTAGATATACAAGTATATAAATTAAATCCATAACTCAAATACTTACTGATAAAACCAAAAAGAAATCTGACCTGAAACAATTCTTTAAGATAAAAGGTAACAAAACTTCACATACATAGGTAGTACAAAATGGAAGAAGTAAATTTGGAGCCATTTCAGAAACTGTGGAAAATTGTCCTCATCACAAACCAACGTTCCTATGATGATTTTTAGGAAACAAGAGTCCGAAACTCAAAAACCCACTTTTAGTCACAAGCCTCTACAACAATACAACCTATGCCTGCTGATAAATGACAGCAGCAAAACATTAAAAATGTTTCGGGGGCTGGAGAGATGGCTCAGCGGTTAAGAGCACCGTCTGCTCTTCCAGAGGACCCGGGTTCGATTCCCAGCACCCACATGGCAGCTAACAACTGTCTGTAGTTTCAGTTCCAGGCAAACACCAAGGCAAATAAATAAAGTTTTTTTGTTTTTTTTTTAAATGTTTCCACAACAAACCCATTATATTTCTATCAGCATAAAGAAGGCCTTTAAGTACAGCATAGATGCTGTAATTCCTAACAGAAAATGATTGTGGTTCTAAGCTGTATCATTTAGGTGTCTAAGGGGGTGATGGTTTCTATAATACAAAGAGTGTTTATTTTATGCTTAGAAACAAGGCTACAGAGATACTCCACAGGGCCAGAAAGACCATAGGTTCATTCAGTGTTTAATTTTTAATTAAAATTTTGTTCGTGCTCAGTTTAAAGACCTTTGACTAACTGCAAAAATTTTACATCCCTCACATCACATTCAGTTGTATGATACTACACAAGGTTATGATTCATACTTTATAAAATGTCACTCGACATAAAAATATGAGGTTATCTTCACTTTTCTGGAAGATAATAACTATAAACCTCTCCAAGTACCATGGCTAGAAAACGTAGTAAAACTGCAGCACAGCTCTACAGAAAATTTAAATCACATATAGATCTGCTTGTAGTCAAAATCCCCACAGCTTCTATTTTACAGAATGTTCTACTCATGTCCCAATATATGTATTTAATTTTGTTGATTTACTTTCCCTTTCTTAATTAATGCCTGCTGCTTCTGGTTTCCAAAAACAACAACAAAATGTCAAGCTAATTGGTAAAAGCCAACAGATTTCATTTGTGTAAAAAGAATTCAGTTTCAATCATCTATCAGAGCAGTACTTACTTTAATGAGAAAATAATCATTACAACAGAATTCATCACTGTAATAGATAACACTTATACAGTCCTTACTTAACATATTCAAGTCCTCAGGTATTCTTCATGCATTTTGTCTTCTTTAATGTGCATATGCACCAAGTATATCTTAATATGATCTCTCTTTTTACACATGAAAAAAGCGTAGGCACAAGGATGAGGGTAAGTTGCTTCCTGTCACAAAGCCTTTGGCTATGCTGGAACTGCAATCTTGAGTTCATACTCTCACCCTCTCAGGAAAGAACTCACTCTGATCAGTACCTGAAAATGATGCTTGATATGAAAAGAGTATCTCCCTCAGTGATATCCTACTTAGCATGCAAACCCCAAAGCTGCATAAAAAGAATATAGTTTTATTTATACCTTCTCACTAATTTGTGTATTAATATTTCATCAGAAAGCATAAGACTGGTGATGCAGTCAATGTAGACCAACTATTTGGTGTGGAATAATGATCTTGTAAACTGTAAAGATTTTTGACTTGTATTGGTTTAATAAAATGCTTAAAGGTCAGTTGCTAAACAGGAAGTATAGGCAGGGTGACCAGACTAGGAGAATTTTGGGAAGAGGAAAGGCAGAGAAGAAGGCGCCAGACAGACACAGAGAAAGCAAGATGGGAATGCTGGGGTGAGCAAAGGTACCAAGGCATGTGGCTAAACATAAATAAAATTATGAAATAATTTAACTGTAAGAGCTAGATAGTACTATGTCTGAACTACCAGGTCAGCAGTTACTCTAATACTAAGCCTCTTAGTTAATTATTTCTTAAGTGCCTTCAGGACTGGCTGAGTGGAAGGGAGAAATATTACTCTACAACTTGAGAAGCCAAGAAAGAAAAATAACAAGTTCACAGTCACTCTGAGCTAAAGAGTAGGAACAAAGAAAAACCCTCTGTCAAAATGGAAAGTAAAAAGAGGGCTAGATATGTAGCTAACCTATAGAGTACTTCCCAGGCATATAAAAGACCGTGTGTGTGAGAGAAAAAAATAACATTTTTTAGCATGTATAATTTAGGAGGCTTTATTTAGTGAGAACACTTTGAAACAGTGTTGACCAATAAAAATGTGAGTCATAATTATGATTCTTATTTATAATTTTAAATTTTTTCATAGCCACATTAAAAATGCAAAAGATAAAATTAACATTAATGACATACTGCATTTAAACCATGTATCCAAAAGAATGTTAACATATAATTAGTATGGATTATTAACATCATAGTATGAATGAACATTTTTTTTTCTGCTTGACATGCAAAACCCTCCTGTATTGTATTGTGACACATCTCAGGGAGCCATATGTCAACCTCTCAGAAGGTACTTGTGGCTACCTCGCAGCTATGGTACTAAACAGCATAGTTTTAAACCTTACATCAAAATTTCTAGACTGCTAAGTGAGAGAAGATGGTACTGTGTGTGTATATCATTTAGAGATTTCTCTCCTAGATCAATACTTTCTTTAAACAAGTAAGGATGAATACATGTGACTATCTGAAGGTATTAACTGGTAACTCCATAACAAGGTGTTGTACAATTCTATTGTAAGGGATCAGACCTATTCACATTTCCCTCCAGCTAGATGTACCATCTCCAAGAAAAATATACGACTCAAAGAAGAAGTTAGAAAAATAGTAGTATGCATACATTTCTTGGAAAAAATACTAGGTGTGACTCATATTGTCTTTATTTCCAATAGGCAGCCATTCTATCCATATATACTTATCTTCATGGAGCACAGTTGAATCTGGCCATCACACCCTGATATTTTCTTCAGTTAAAAGTCAATTTCACCCTAAATCCTTAGTCAGAATACTTTCTCTTAGCAGTCAATTTTACTGTCCCAATATGATATGAAGAGAAAGCAGAGGGTAGGAGCAGCTGTGGATGGAAAATCCTTCTCCAGTTCAAAGCCATCAATTTTTAGTGACATGCTTACCCCACCCCTAAAGGAAGAGTATACTGGGAGGGGGAGAATATCAAAACAAACAGCGTATACTAGAACATTTATAGAAAGAAAGAACAAACACCCTCTTCGGGAATTACTCAAGGCAACAGCAAAGAATTATAGCACACAAACCAAGGTTACATAAACACCCTAATAAAATTCAGGGTGTGATTTATGGAAGGAACCTCTCTCCAGTTTGCTTCCATAGATAGCAGTAGCTCTCCTGGCCCCAAGAAACTGAACATATGGCCATCAGCACTACAGCAGGAGAAAGAGGGATTACCTAGGAGAAGAGGGGGGAGAGAAGAGTAGGAAAGCAACAGAAACCTACCCACCAAATTAATGACACCACGAACCACATTCTGAGAAAGCACTTCACAGACAGCTTAGGAAGGGTCTGTTTCTACGCCCACTTCATAGAATCCCAAATAAATATTTGGGACAAAAAAATATCAAAGGGCAGCAGCACAAAGTGTGAAAATCAGAGTATGAAAAAAGTGTTGCATTTATACAAAGTTCAATGAGGGTCAAGGAAACAGTATTCCTGAGAAACAGAAAAAGGTAAAGCTGCCTTCTAAGAGCCTCTCAATGATGATCAGTGTCTCTGTACTAATCACAAAAAGAAATCAGGTGTGTTGGTCCAGATCTGAAACCACAGAACTAAGAAGGTGAAGGGTCAGAACTTAAAGGTCAGCTTCAGCTACATGGTAAAAGGAAAGCTGAGCTACACAAAACCTTATCTCAAAATGAAACATAAATTTAAAAAAAATGCATACACACACACACATTTAAAAAAATAAAATAACTGGAGAGCTGCTTCAGCAGTGAAGAACACTTCTTCTTGCAAAGGACTCTGGTTCGAGTCCCAACACCTACATGAAGGCTCACAACCATCGGAAACTTTGGTTCCAGAAACTCCAATGCCCTTTTCTGACATTCATAGGCACTAGAAAGGCATGTGCTGTACAGACATACCTGCTAGCAAAAGATTCACCCACATAAAATAAAGCAAGTCTAAAAATAAACTCAAAATAAAATAAATATTTTTTTAAAAATCCACTGAAGAAAGGTACACAGAGACAATAAAATATTTTTTGTTGTAGGGATACATTTTTTTATTGATGGGATATTTTCATTACTGGGATACATGCTTATGAGGCTAATTTCCAGAAAGAATAAAGGCAGCAAGAAGCTTGCTCACCTCAGACAGACTGACATCAAAGATCTGTAGTAATTTCTTTATAAACTAGTTGTACAAATAAACAGACATGTCATAAATACTCCATTCCTTAAAGTAGTATCTTAAAGTAATTTAATTTACTGAATCTGTGGTGCAACAATCCAACTGAATGTCAGTAGGCATATTGAGGGCTCTGAGAGACTTTATAACAATGACTGTGTCCATATATAACCAAGGCCTCACTTTACTCATATTAATACTTCTAAAATGTGTCAGATAGCAAGGGCTGCATTAAAAAACTCTTTAAAAAACCACAGCACTGTAACAAATCTGTAATCAAAACAGTGGCTGAGCTCTAGAAGAAGTATTCAGGCTCCGGTCCATCCAGGGTTTATTCAGATCTGCTAATGAGCTTGCCATTGGGATTCCCAGTCCTACAAGACACAGCTACAGTGAGTGGAGGCCTCCCTCAAGGATTCACAAAGACTTCATGCAGAATACAGAGGTGTCACTGATGAGCCTGGATTGAAACAGATTCCCCCACAGAAAGTTCCAGAACAAGATTGCAAAAGAGAACTAAACAGTGCCATCTGGTGCGAGAAAAACAGGGAAAGAAATATGAGCTGTGGAACTTCCAACCACAACCTTGTGCTGAACTTCTCCTTGTGTGAGAGTCAATGCTTATTTTTTTTCTTTTTCCTTCGGGAAAATGCCCTAGTGTTTCAAGCATATTATTTTTTTTAACACATAATGGATTCTTTTTTAAAAAAGGAAAAGAAACATTTACTAACTTTTCCATCAGTATGAACTATTAGCAATCAAGCTTTAAAATTTCACATGCTTCTTCTTTTTTTAATTAACTATGTACTGACTCTAGTCTTCTTAGTTCTAAGAATGACACAGCTGGGTAAAACTCTATTTGTTTTTAAATGTATGCTCAATATTTCAGAGAGAGGTTCTGCACTGCTGAATGATTTATTGGAGACCCATTTTCTGCAATATTACAAAAACTTGTAACAAATTATAAAATAACAAAAGAGTAAAGTGTCAATTCTACTAGCAACTGACAATGTGAAGAGGCTTTTTGCACTGCTGAGTGATTTATTGAAGACCTGTTTTCTACAATGTTCTAAAAGCTACTAAATTACCAAATAACAAAAGATAAAAATGTCAATGCTACTAACAATTGACAGAAGGTGCTATCATTTATTAAGGTAATCCTAAGAGGCTATTTCTAACAGGAGCATGAACAACTTAAAATAAGTCCTTCAAAAAATGCAATAAACATCCTGGGTTGAATATATTTATGAAACAATGCTTTTAAAAATAAAAACAATTATTTTGATATTACTAGCTCACTGCAAAAAGAAAGAACAAAAATGACAAACTGGCTCATGTATCTAAAAATTAAAATATTACTTCTAGAGCTGGAGAAAGGGCTCAGTGGTCAGGGGCACTTGAGGATCTGGGAAATGACCTAGCTACGTAACAAGTTTGGACACAAGGGGATAGTAGCTGAGTACCTGTTCCTGAAGCTCCACCGGATCTCATGCCCTCTTCTGGACTCTGTGAGCAATTACACACATGTGGCAGGCACTTACAGACATACTCAAGAAGTGAAAAATAAAATACTTTCAATGTTAACATGGAAAAGACAAGTTTTCTATATTCTTCTGTATTAATTATTTGTGTGCTGGACAACTGAGAAGAAAGTCAAAGAACCTTGAAAATAGGAAAAACTCAAAAATAAAACTGAGATTGATGGGTAAGATTTTTTTATATATATTTTAAGCTCTCTCTCTCTCTCATACACACACACACACAAGAAGCCTATCTGCATTTATTTTTCCTCCACCAAAGGAGGTAAATGATACAATAAATTCTGTGAGTACACAAGTAAATGAGATAAAACATTCCTGCCTGGGAGGCTTCCTGCTTTGGATCTTATAAAGTAAACAGTTACAAGGAACCACACTAATTCCATATTTACAAAATTAATGTGAAGAGAACCTGCAAACAGAAATAAAATCCCAGATACTAAAGCAAACAGAGACCCTATCAGATCAGCATTCTAAACTTCAGACACTGAGAACCACATAAAGAGTAGGCAACAAAAAACTAAAATACACCTGGAAAATAGTATATGTTAAAGAAGGAGTGTGGTTATGTTCTTTTCATCCCCCTTTCCACCAGTCTTTGTATCTATGAGCGAAGAAAGAAGTTTTCCTCTTGGGCAGCCTGTAGATGGTGCTGCAAACCTGTTTTTCTTCCACACAGAACTGCAGTTTTAACACTGGAGGAGCTAATTTATATATCTCACTTCTTGTACAGCATGAAAAGGTGAATGGAGATGTTTTACCTTCTCACAGGTCCCTAAAAATGGATACATGGGTAAGTAGATTCAGAAAAGGGATATAATCATGTTTTAAAATTGTGCACAAAAATTAGTTACTGCTCCCACAAGATGAAATAATTGAGGTGGAAAAGTCTAAGTAGAGAACAGCTTATCTGGGCAGCCCTTCATTTAGAATCAACAGGTGAGAAACACAAAGAGGTAACTAAGGCTACTTCAGGTCCTTGCTCCCTTAGAAAGGTCTATCCCATCAAACCCATGAATTATATAAAAAGCTTGCTACTCTGCTGTTCTAAACCCTCTCTGCAGGCCACCCAGGCTCTAAAATATTCCCTGATGCCTGAACTATGTGGTGACAGAATAAATTTAAACACAGATCAAGAAAACACGCTGTCATAAAATCTTAGGCCATTTCTTTTTCAAAAGATTGTCTGGCTTGTTTGACCACAGTGCATTGCATTTGAGTTTAACAAAGCATATCTACAGTGTGTTGTATAAAAAAACCAAAACAATAACAACAACAAACCCCATCATCTTAGAAAGACTACCAAAGTGCTTTCTTCACAAGCATGAGGATCTGGGTTCCTTCAGAACCCACAGGAAACTAGGCATGGTCATGCATGCTTGTCATCTGAGCAATAGAGAAACTAATACAAGGATACCCAAAAGCTTTCTGGCCAATGTGCCTTGGCTAATTAGAAGTCACATTTGCCTGTGAGAGGCCCTATTCCAAAAAGCAATGTGAGGAATGACACCTAGTTTTCTGAGGAATGATACCCAATGATGTCTAATTTTGGCTGCTATAAAACTAAGAAGCCGGGCTGGAGAGATGGCTCAGCGGTTAGGAGAACTGACTGTATTTCCAGAGAACCTGAGTTCAATTCCCAGCATCCATATGGCAGCTAACAACTGTCTGTAATTCCAAGATTGGACACCCTTACGCAGTTATACATGTAGGCAAAACACCAATTCACATAAAATAAAAATAAAATATTTTAAGAAAAAAAAAACAAAAACAAACTAAGAAGCCTGGCACACCTAAAATTTTCTTGACTGGACCATTTGACGTAGGAAAACTCATCCTAAATCTGAACCACAGCTTCTGCTGACAGCCCACATAAGCACAAATAAACATAAAAGGAAGTTTTTGCTCTTTGCCTGCTTGTATTCACTCATGCTGGCAAGTTCACTCATTCTGTTTATGAGACATTTCTTTGATGGAATTACAACTGTTTTCTTCAGGATGTAAATACAGACTGAAGAAGAACAGTTCTTTAGGAATCCTCTAGGACTCTAGCACCACACGGGAACTTCTAAAACAACTAGTTTCACAGACTGGACAACTACTAGATTCTTGGCCTTTCCTTTGGGAGACAGTCACTATAATAAATTATGTGTGTGTTCATTCTTTCAATTCTGTTTCTTTGTACAAATCCTAACTGATAAAATACACAATGTTGTCCTCTGATACCCATGTGCACATATATGCAAGCATACTCCCACATGTTAAACCACACACAATACAGTCAAACTTGCCTGTGTGTACACACAGTTCACCAAGACATATCTTAAATTTATTTCATAAAAAATCTACTGTTGTTTTAATTAAAGTAGTCTTAGGTTTACAACCAGAGTGAACTAAGAGTATAGAGCTTTCTGATACCACCTAAGAGCTGTCTCAGCATCTATCTCCACAACACCATGGTTCACCTGTGACAACAATGGATCTAGAGTACATTTTCACACTAAGCAGGCTCTCTTCTGATGTTATACATGTGTTTCCATGTGTATAATGACCATTTAATTTGGACAGTTCATTGTCTTCTCTACTCCATCTTTTCAACCTTTTCTCTAACCTCTCACTACCTTTCAGTCTCTAAACTTTTTTCTTCTCAAGATGTCTGGATGTATAATTTCCTGCAAGCTCTCCCATATCATCAAAAAAAATCTAAATGCATTCTAGTGTGAGCTCCTCAACTAAAGAGATGAGAGTTGCTTCTCTGTGTCCAACAAGAATAGATCTGGCATTTGGCAAGCACTGAATAAAGAATAAGTAAATTATCACACTGAATTAGGGCAAATCAATATCTTAAACAATCAGTTCTCCCTTGTATTACCCTCACATGAAAAACACAATGAATTGACTTAAAGATTTTGAGCTCCAGGATACATGTAGGAAACATCTCTAACTTACTATAAGAAAAAGAAAATCAATAAGGGCTGGGGAAACAGCACAGCAGGTAAGGCACTTACCATATACATAAGAAAACCAGAATTTAGATGCCAAGAAGAGATATAATCGCTGGATGAGCATGGAGACTCATGAAAAAAGTAGAGATGAGACTTTTGGAGCAAGATGGCTGGCCATATTATATGTACTACTGAGGTCTGGGTTCGGTGAGAGAATATACTGTGGAGGATGACCCCCCCCCCAAAAAATCTCTTAGTTATTAGGGTTTTATTACTGTGAAGAGACACCATGACCATGGAAACTCTTATAAAACATTTAATCAGGACTGTATTATACTTCAGAGGTTTAGTCCACTATCATCCTAGCAGGAAGCATGGTGACATGCAGGCAGATATGGTGACTTTGTACACAAATCTGGATCATCAAAAAGCAAGAGAAATCAACTAACTGTCATACTATGTGTGACTTGAGCATCTGAGATGATGATATTATGGGGGTCAGATATATACAGTTAATTACTGAACAAAAGTAAATTATCATATCTATTGCCTTTACTTAGTAACCATTTTCTCATTGCTAGAAAGATTTATAAAAATAATGTCTTTTTAAATTACACATTTCTGTGCACACCTGCAGACACATATGCATATACACCTATGAATTCAGGCTCCCTCAGAAACCATAAGGGAATGTGAACTCCCTGGGGATAGAGTTATTAAGAGGTGGTGAATCATCTGACATAGGTGCTGTGTACTCAACTGTTGGAGGGAACTCAAGTTCTCCTCTTCATTTTTCACCTCTAAGGCATCTTCCTAACCCCTACTTTCTATCTTTCAACCTGAATGTTCCCACTTCCCACCCTAAACCAAAAGTTTAATTCTCAGCTTAATATTTTTGTCATTTGAATTTTTTTTTAAGATTCGACATGTAAGTGAATGCATGCAATAATATTCTTCCTGTGAGGAGTTCAATCAGCATAGTATCTTTTAGGTCAACCCACACTGTGATAAATGCAGAAAGGTTCTGTTTTCTAAAGCTGAGTAATATTCAACAGTATAGTATGCACTTACTTGGAAATATAAATAAAACACCTGTCAAATATGCAGCAAAAATGTGTCCAAAAGGATCTTCCAAAGGTGAACACCTGCTTGCTGAAATAGCTGACAGTTTTGCAACAATCAGTCTATATTTGACAGTGCCCAAATTGTATCCCCAACTAATGTCAACAAAGTGTCACCCACTTGAATGCACTCAATGGGTAAAGACACTTTACTGCAAGCCTGCTGGCTTGACATCAATCACCAGGGCTACATGTTAAAATTAGAGAAGAAGACTCCCTTAAAGCTGTTCTTTGACCTCCAATGTGGCTCATGGCATCCTCTACCACATGCAAAATAAATTAATTGATGAGGAAGGAGGAGGAGAAAGGAAAAGAGGAGGAGGAGGAGGAGCAGGAAGACAAGAGAGCACCAATATACAGCACCCATCCACAGTCAAGTCTCTTACTGGGAGCCCTGAGAATGAGGTAAAAGACTGTGACCTTCCCATGCGATAAGAGACAGTGACCTGGGAAAGCTGCTTTGTAAATGTAGACACACCAATTGTGCCTTCTGCTACAGGTTCACACAGGGTTTCATTTCCCACAACACATGCGCCATTTGGCCTTGAGCACACAACCAAACACTCCCTACTCTTGTATGCAGGGAATTATACACACTTCATCCTTAGCAAATGGGTGCTACTGATTACTGACACTGGCACTGGCAGTAATCTAAAAAGTCACTTTCTTTGTACTGGAATGCAGCCCACATCTCAGCTGTACTCCCAACATAAAGAAGCTCATAAAACCACACAGGTTAAAAAAGTCCTTCTGAACCACTACAACGGGCAGGACCTAGACAGACCTTCTGTTAGCATCGGTACCCCAATCCACCTGGTGAAGTTTGGGAGTAATCTGCCCACTTAGGGAAGCACTGGAAGATGAATGGTTCTAGGCTCTGGGTAAAGCAGGGAGCCTATGGCCTACAACAGATCTTAAGGGCATCTTCTCCCAGTATTAGCCCTTCTCTACCATAGCCAGCAACTTACAGGCAACACTGTGGGACACAGCTGACTGGGCTGACAGGCTTGCTGGCTTTTAACCTACAGTAAAGTAAGGGGCCCTGTCATGATTGCAGGCTAAGATACTATGGCTACTCAGGAAAGAAAGACCACTCCTAGGAGACAGGCTTCATGCCCTCTGTGCCACAACAATCCTAAAAAAAGACTAGAATGTTGATTCCAGTCTTTTATTGGAATCATGTGCAGATGTTATTTTTATTATTAATAATGCCTCTGTGTGTGCTTGTGTGGCTGTGTGCACATGAGTGCAGATATGCCCAGAGGCCAGAAGAGGACATCAGATCCTCCTGAGCTGGAATTAGAGGTGGTTGTGTGTCTCCTAACATTGTTGGAAAACACTGAACTCAGGTTCTGTGAAAGAGCAATATGCCCTCTTAACCACTGAGTCATCTCTTAAGGCCCTTATTATTGTTTAAAAAACAATCAGAGGTTTGTATAAAACATTCAGACTCCCATCAACACAGCTGGAATAAATGTCTTCACTGAAACATTTTAGTAAGCAAAAGAGTTAACAGCTCTTAATGGCTTTGTTAATGTTTGCCATAGAGAAGACTATTCATTTCACTGAGGTCAAATTTTTAAAAGCAGAGTTAGATTTTATATGCTCTATGTATACTTCACAGGACTTTGGGGCACCTAATAAAATCCAGCTATACAAGTACAGTTATGCCTTTTTAAGAACCTGGATCATAATTTAAGTTTTTAAATGACCAGAAAGGTTTACGATTTTTACTTCTATTATGAATGACTGTGAGAAGAACTTAGTTGGTGCCAACACCTTAGTTAGAAAAATGACTCCTCAAGACTGCAATGGTGTGTAGAAAAAAAATGTTCTTCATTTGTAGAAGATAACTTCTAGGAATGTATTATACACAAACATGGCCGGTGGTTGTATATGGTTTCCAGTTGCTCTCTTGCTGGTAGACATTGAAAATCTGACTGTAATTCTTATCTCTTCCTTTGGATCATATTATCTATTTCCTAGATTTCCACAGTGCCACACTACGTACTAATAAAACGAATTTCCATTTCTGCTGAAGAAATACACAGAAGCAGGAGCAGATGTGAAGTTCTTATTAGAAGCCAAAAATTAGGGCATCACTCAATTGTGCAGGGAACCCAGAGCCCCTGATCAATCTTGTGGGAAAATCTGTTCAATTACTCCATAGCCTCCAAGCACCTTCCTCAAATGAGCACATTCAAGGGCTCAATCCATCTTCTGTGTGAGATGCCAGATGAACTGTTCTAACATCTAATTCTTTTTATAAAGCAGAAAATGTTTCTCAAGCTCTTTATGTCTGATTGAACTAATTTACTCTGGGACAGACAGCAGCCTATCTTTAGATAAATGCTAATCAGCGTGACAGCACTCTCCTCTGTCTGACTGCCACTGTTATGCTCAAAGAGAAGGTCAACAGCTAATAAACCCTGTTAACAATCCATTCCTAACTTCACTTTAGCATAATACTCTTGAAAGTTACAGTCATTATGTCCACAGATTGTACACTGCCCTCCGGTTTTCACTGAACAGCAATACAAACTTTGGGCATGGTTATTAATTGAATTAACACCATCAAATCTCATTTTGTAGGATATAAACTGAGTCACGAAAGAGAAAAAGGTCAACTCAAATGCATCATAAACCATGGAAAATAGCCTAGAAAGGAAGCATACTATCCAATGTTGAAGTTTTTCTGTTGAATCCCAGCCCACCTACCCCATCAACTGACTTTTCTTTCTTCCTTCTTTTCTTGACACCTCTCTCTCTCTCTCTCTCTCTCTCTCTCTCTCTCTCTCTCTCTCTCTCTCAGTATCTTTCAGCAAGTAAAAGGAAGACATTTTGCACATGTTAGGAGATAGTTCTACACTGTAAAAAAAAAATCTGAGCTGAAGAATAGTAAGGCTGTTTGTGTCACAGCCTTGGGCAACAGAGAACAATAATGTCTTCTCAAAAGGCTCATGTGTGATCCTTTTTTGCCAGTTATGAGGACAACAATCAAGTCAACAACCCCTAGGAGTGTTAAGTGCTGCTGAGTTATCAAGGAATTGTCAAATCACTCAAAAAAGAGACTAGAGGGCTGTAAGGCACAAAGGAGAACTAAAAGTACTTCTGCAGTTAGGATGTGACTCAGTCTGCAAGAATGAAGACCTGAGTTTCATCCTCAGTACATACTTCTTTTACAAAAGGCAGACATAACAGTTTGTGCTTGTAAACCCTAAATTAATAAAGGCAGAAACAAGAGGATCCCTGAGGGAGGGGAATAGGGGGTTGGTTGGATATCTAACCTATATTACTCACTGCCAAAGCAAAGCCATGATGAGAAGGGCTGGAGAGATGGTTCAGAAGTTAAGAGCACTGACTGTTCTTCCTGAGGTCCTGAGTTCAATTCCTAACAACCACATGATGGCTTGTAAAGCCATGAGAAACTTGGTTTCTAAAACCAAGGCTAATAACTCCTGGGGTGAGGGGAAGACAGCTAAGACTGCCCCTCTGGTCTTTCCAAAACATGCACATGTACCTGCAACTACATGATCATTTACATATAAGTTAGCACACACACATGTGTAGACAAAAAGAAAGAAAATATAACTCCATATAAATATGAATTAGAGGTAAGCAAACATTTCCGGCAAAGGGTAAGATCTTCCTAACCATGTCACTGATGAAACAATATCATTTATATGTGTGATATGATACGAAACAATTCCTTTATATGTTGTAGTCATAGACAACATATAAATGAATGCATCAAGCTGTGTCCCATTAATACTTTCTTTCCAAGACAAGAGGACTATGGTTGGTCAATCTTTGGCCTTTGTCAGATAATGTAGGTCACATGTTATTTACGGGATTTTGGGTTACAGGTACTTTATCACTTTCAGAGAAAGAATCATCTATTCTAAGAAAATCTAAATCTCTACACATTTTCTGGCTGGCCAAAAACTGTATCACATTTTCACACCCAAACATTGCAATGCCTCCTCTCCCCCCCACACACACACAAAAAATCACACACTGAAAGCATGTGAGAAGGCAGTCTACTTATGTGGACAAGTGGAGAAGGTACTTACCTTGTGAGTGAGAACACTCAAAACTCTAAGTCAGTTAAAGAGGGAGTGGAAAAGTGCGTAGGTTTCCTAGCTTAGAAGTAACCTATTCTTAAGCACTCATATGTTAAATATCTTACTAACAGGTTTGAGATTTATGAATAATGTTCACACTTGTTTAAAATTAGTATTCTTATAATGTTGCACAAATTCTGGTTGTAATGAAAGAGACTCAGAACCAGATATCTGGGATAGGCTAAATTATCAGAGAGAGAGGAAACACCACAGTCAAATCTCAACAAGCTATCTTTCAGCTTCCTCAGCCTCACTCCTGGTCACATCTAATTGCTGCTGTTTTCCCATGCCTGACTTAAATACCCTTCTCACCCAGCAATATCCCATCCAGGTTAGGCATGAGCTACTCTAGTAGTCAGCCTTGAACTCACAAAAAGTTCTGTTATGGGATTGAGGGCATAGGTCACCACTCCTGACTTTCCCTGTGCTAGGATTAAAGGTGTGACATTGAAGTCTAGATGTTTGATCTTGTACTCAAAGATCCAGAATTCCCTGAGCTATGTCAGCCTAGTTTTTGACACTGTGTTGATCTCTTTATATTCCAGGTTTTATTAAATATGTAACATATCATCACATTATAGCATAAGCACTATTCAAGGACACAGTGAGCTGCGGTGATCATACCAGGTATCTGTTATAAAATGAGGCGTTTGTATGACTCTTGAGACTACTCAGTTGAGTACACAGATAATTAAAATAGAAAAAAATGATGGGCTTCTGGCTTATAAGTAAAATATTTAACACATGTCCTTGTCTTCCATGAGATGAGAAAACTTGATATTGGAAAATAAACAATGACTAACCTGGCCTCTTACTAAAGGAAAAGGTTGAGTTGAGCCTTCAGCATTTTTATTAAAGTATGGATTAAAGGAGCTAACTGCCACATCTTGCTGTTCCCAACACTCTTGAGTATTATATACTCATGCATTAGTGCATGCATGTATATGCATACTGCTTAGTATGTACTTCCCTACATGTGTATGCACTACTCTATGCATGTCTACATGTATGTGTGTTCTGTGCATGCATCTATGTACTTGCCCATGTATGTTTTGTGTATGCTTGTGAATGTACATGTGTGTGCACTAACACATGTGTGTGGTGGCCAGAAACTAATGTTGGATGTCTTCTTCTTTGAATCTCAACATCATCACCATCATCATCATCATTATTATTATTATTATTTTGAGTTAGGTCTCTCAATGAACCTTGCTAATTTGAGCTAGACTGGCTAACCAACAAGCAGAAGGAATGCTCCTATCCCTGGCTCACAGAAAGCATTATACCGGCTGAGCCTTCCCCTCAGCTTCTCATAATTAATTATTTCTTTTCCTCAATGTATAACCAATACAGTATGCTTTAATCCAAGTATACATATTTGACATCCAAAAAATAGTTTTCATTTTTTATCGTTAAGGTATCAAACTTAATTTAAGGAATTAGATTACATATTTAAAATAAACATTCACAGAACAGATGGAGGATCCTCTGACATTTCAGCTGAGGTATCTTTAGAATATGACCTGACTCAACAAATATTTACTGAGCTCCTACAATTCATAAGTCTAAATAGAAACCAACTCCTATATTCATAGAACTCACATAGAAACAAGAGGATGAATTAAATTTATGGTAACATCTATAAAACAAAGAACAAGTTTTGACAAGTGACTTTTTAAAAGCACAATTTTTAAAAGTCAATATAAAGAGAAACATATCACAACCATTCACAAACATAAAAAATTATTTGAGCCCAGTATGGTGGTACAAATCTGTCATCGCATTTGGGCATCTGAAGCACAAAATGGAGAGTTCAAGACCAGCTAGGGATATAAAGGGTTTCAATCCCTCCAACTCCTGAAACTCGCAGTGATGGCCCATTAGGAACTGAAACATCCATAGACTTTCTTTAAAACTGTCCATGCTAAGCAGGCAGTCATACATGTCCTAGCACTTGGGAGTCAGAGTGCTAGGACATGTATGAGGCAGGCATACATGTCAGAGGCAGGCAGGGCTGTGAGAATTTGAGGCTAGCCTGGTCTATAGAGAGTTCCAGAACATCCAAGATTACACAAAAACCTTATCTCAAAGAAAGAAAAGACATAAAAACCCTATCTCAAAAAGACTGTCCAGCCTCTTCCCTTGTGAACTGTATACCCATCTCTATGCTTGACCATAAAGTACAGTAAACAGAGAGGGAACATGCAGGGAAGAGAGATACATATTCATCCTATTTAACTACAGGACAGGACCTCGGAGTAGCAGAAATACAAGACAGGGTGAGGGGCATGATATTGAAGATCTCAAGAACACCCCAGGCAGTGAGAGCCCTGGAGAATTTCCTAGCATACACAAGAATTTCAAGTAAAGGCTTAAGTAGACTCTTCTGCAAAGAAGTGACAGGTTAAATTAGAAGAACATCAACATGCAGTAAAAGAACAGTATAGGGACTGGAGAAATTGCTCAGTGATTAAAGGCTTACACTGCTCTTACAGAGGATCTGAGTTCAACTCCTAGCATTCAAGGGATATGGCATCCTCTTCGGGTGTCCTAAGGTATCTGTACACATCTAATATGTAAGTACACACACGCAGGTAAAATGAACTTACAAATAAGCTACATTAAGTAATGAAATAGAGAAACAAAACACTAGCATGAAAATTGAGGAACAAAAAAAGAAGCACAGAGGGGTTAAGCTCCGGTCAATGGGGGCAAGGACACAGTCCTAGGATGTGACCTCAGAACAAGGAGCTAAGTGTTGGGGAGTGAAGACTCAGGAGACACTGGATATGATGGCGTAACATGACATGAGCCAAGATAACTAAAGAAACAAAGTACAACACTTTCTAAGGACACCTGCCAAGGCACAAGGGCCATCTAGTGGGCTAGGTGATAAGTCAGTGAGACTCTGATCATAAATATGAATTGGGGAGGATGATGGGACTGCCCAGATGGTAAAGCATTTGCCTTGAAAGCATCAAGATCTGAAATTCTTTAGGGTAATACCTGAGGTTGTCTTCTGGTCTCCATATACACAAGTGTGCATGTGTGCACGCACGCATGTACACACACATGCACACAGAAACAGAAATTACAAAACAATTAGGGTGATCATGTTGTCAATGAAAATACATGATAGAGGAGATTAAGAAGATCACATAATGTGTGTGCAGACACTGCAGATGAGAGCAAGCTGAGAAGAACTGAAATAGAGAGGAAGAGAAAAGGAATCAAGTG
Organism: Sigmodon hispidus; assembly: GCA_004025045.1. NCBI lineage: Eukaryota > Metazoa > Chordata > Mammalia > Rodentia > Cricetidae > Sigmodon > Sigmodon hispidus. The sequence continues at coordinate 165,750 of PVIH01003091.1, forward strand.
TTGAGTACTGGGGTACAAGGGAGAGAGGAGCAAAAGAGAGCACTCAAGCCCTTATGAGAGGGTGGGCTCTGGAAAGAGTGAAAGAAATGGAGCCAGAAAACTGCTAACAGGACAGTCTTGCCTCCACATTACATGAGGACACAAGGACGTCTAAACAGCTTTTTACTATTAAAAAGTAAACAGCTCTGAAAGCAATTAGAATGTCTTGCTTTCTCAAATTTAAAACAACCACACCAGAAAGAACATGATTTCCCACATACCTGTGTGGTTTACAATGCCTGAATTATGTAAAGAAAAAGCATGAAAAAAAAAAATCTTAGTTATGTAATGAATGGTCATTCTATTTCTACTACAGGGTAAGATATTCTATATATATTCTACTATATCTTAATCTCCTAAGAAAGCAGTGAAAGATTCATTAAGAACTAAGTCTTCCACAATCACACACCACGTAATCAGTATAATTTTTGAACAATGAATATCCAAATGTAACATCTACATTCCATTTTTACCCAGTGTCTTCGGTTGCTGAAGGCATCTCTACCACATTCTGAAGTGACCACATACTGATGACTGCAGAAAGAGAATGCAACAAGCACTTTCCAGTCTGGGGACCACACTTGAGAACCAGTAATACAGGACTTGGTTAAAAATTAGGAGGTAGAAAAACCAAGCAAACATGAAAAGTCAGAGGAAAAGATCACTAAAAAGGGGTGCTAAATAAATATGACACCAGCAAGAAACACTAAAACTGATTATACCACAAGGATAACTGGGTAAAACTAAAATAATGAAAGACAGATTTAGGAAGAAAAAACATAAAAGTACTTAAATAATTAAGAGAAGCAGACATATGCCATGATCATGAGCTGTCCTTGTTAGGCTTGTAAATTAATAAAACTAAGTGTCAGATGAAAAAAAAAAAAAACCCTCACTGAAAGAATTTACAAGGTCAGGGGATTGTGTTGATTACTAACTATTGCAGGAGAGAGGCCCCAGCTCACTGTATGTGATGCATTCTTGGCTGGTGGTCCTAGACTGTATAAGAAAGCCAACTAAACACTTCCAGGACTGATCCAGAAAACAGCATTCTTCTGCAGTTCCTGCCTCCAGGGTACTTACATGACTTCCCTCACTGATGCACTGTGGCCTGGAAGTGAAAGCCAGATATCTCCCGTCTTAACGTTTTTTGGTAAGTGTTTTATCCCAGCAATACAAAGGAACTAGGAAAAAAATGGCACTAGAATGGCACAAGTTTCAAAAAGCCAACTTCTTGGCCATCTGAGAGCTCCATCTAGCCAACTCTGTTTCCTGAAGTTTCTTCCCTTCCCCATTCCAGAAAAAAGTAGAACTCATTTGCATGCCTATTAACATATATTAAAGAGGGCCTTGTGTTAATGTCTACTTTCTTGAAAATGCCATCTCCCACCTCCTAGCTAAAGCTCCTCAAAGACCCAGACACTCACAAAGCTAAGATATATTCCCAACTCTAAAATAAACTCGCAAAAGACGAACTGCCAAAACACAAGTTGGCATGATATAAGTCAAGCACCATCTACAAACAGTCAGAATGTTCCATGCCAAGCTGTAGGAAATTGCCTAGCTAGATATCCAATTAGGCTTTGGAAGCACCAACAAGCCCTTCCTCTGAATGTGCTGTTGACAATCCTTCTGCAAGGCCAGCCTGCCCTGCATACTGTAAGAGCCAAGATCCACAGAGGAAACTCACAAGCAGCTCCAGGCCCTAGCAGATCAGTTCTATTTCCTAGAGCCAATGGCTTAGCACTAGCATTGTCACAAAGGCCAGGCAAAGAAAGGTGGAAGGCAGCACATGGAAGCGCCAAAGACAGAAGAGTGCCAGTATCTGCAAAGGAGCCTACACTCACCACTTCCTGCAAGTGTTGTTCCCTTGTAGAGGTAACAGCCAACAGATAGAAAAACTCCTAGACACTACCCCGAGCCTAATGTACCACACCTGCAGCTGCAGGACCTGTCAGCTGTGACTGATCCTCTGCTCGCTGAGGCAGCACATTAAGAGTTTGGCAGCCAACAGGGAAGCAATTCATCAGTGAGAAAAACAGGTCGGAGAGCACTAGGAAGTGCCACTCACACACCCTACCCTGCTTGATGCCTTCTTGGCATGATAAACGCTCATACATTTATTCTATCTTTCAGATACATGATTCTAAACTCCAGGCTGCTGGGTCAGCTTCCTGGGGGAAGGAAGAAGTGAGTAGTGGAGGGAAGAAAAGGGGTGAGAAGAACAGTGAGAGAGTAAGAAGGAGGAAAAGAAACCAAGGAGACAAAGGGAAGGGTAAGAGGAAAGAAGAGGGAGGGGAAAGGGGGGCAAGAGGAGGAGGAAATATAAAGATGGAAAAAGGAGACTTTGATTAAAAAATACTTATAATTCTTTTAACTAAGTGAATGACAGCATTGTAAGCAGCTATAAAATGATTAGAGGACACAACAGGGCAACAGGTGGATATAGAGGAAGAGATATGTACAAGACAAGCAGTCAGGGTTTCAAGCTTTCTTTCTTTTTTCCTAGTTTCTTATGACAGGAGCTCATACAGCTCAGGCTGGCCTTGAACTCACTATGCAGACAAGGATAACTCTGAAGCTGATTCTCCAATTCTCAGATACAGGACACAAATCTCCACTCATAATAGCCACTACCATCATGATCACAACAGAGGTGACTAATTGCCAGAAAACCTGTTGGTGTCAGAGACAGCAATGTAGTATGTCACCTTAACCACAGAGCACATAATACTCTTGGAAAGGTCACAGGATAGATTTCCACTACCCAGGTAGGGCATCTCACTATGCCACTGTGATTCCAACTCAAACGATATCTTCTCTCTTTCCTCTCTCCCTCCCTCTCTCCATGAAGAATAAAGTAAAACTTAAAAATGAAATGAACAGGCGTGCCACTGTCTTCACAACTGAGAAGATCCCAGCCACTCCTTTCTACAGCCCCCATTCATTTTTTTCAGGTTTCTTTTCTATTATTATGATAAAAAAAAAAAATCTGACAAAAGGGGCTGGAGAGATGGCTCAGAGGTTAAGAGCACTGATTGTTCTTCCAGAGGACCTGAGTTCAATTCCCAGTAACCACATGGTGGCTCACAACCATCTATGATGACATCTGGTGCCCTCTTCTGTACACTGTATACATAATAAATAAATAAATCTAAAAAAAAAAAAAAAAGAAAACTGACAAAAAAAAAACAAACAACTTGGGGAAGACAGGTTTTAATTTATTTCATGTTCCACTTCCAGGGGAAGACTGCTGCTTACTGGTTAGCTCAATTTATGTATTTTTAAATTGATATCATTATTGTTTCCTTTATGTGTATGACTTTTATCTGCATAAAGGTCTGTGCACCACTTGCATGTCTGGGACCCACAGAGGCCACAAGGAGGCATAGGGTGCCTTGAGACAGAACTCACAGCCAGTTGTGAGCCAACATGTATGTGTCTCTCACTCAGTTGTGTAAGTGACAGACATAGTGGGGAAGAGATAAATACTGGGTGTGTAAAGTGGGCAAGGCTATAGCTGGTAACAGTTTAAACAAACATGAAAGTCTGAAAGGCTATGAATATAATTCAGAAACAGGATTAATGCGGCTAGAGATGTTGGCAAAGTCGGTAGAGCACTTGCCTAGCATAAACAAAGTCCTGGATTCAAGATTCTGCACAAACTGGTCGTGCTATTTTCCCTTCCCACAGGTAATCTCAGCCATGAGAGATTGTCTATAGAATACACGTGAGGCTAGCCTGGTCTGTATGCGACCCTCATCCCCAGAAACAAACCAATGGCATATACACCTAGTTGACTTGATTTTATTGAACGATGCCACTCGTGTTACGTGGGTGGTTAGTTCAAAGACTGAAGAAAAACTTCAAGGTTCTAGTTTATTCCATGTCCTGAAGACACTGACCTCACGGACCAGCCACAGGTGACAGTCAGGGGAGAGGATCACCAAACCTCAGCTATTTGCCACCAGAGAAAATACACTGTCGATGGAGGAGGAGGAGGAGGAGGAGGAGGAGGAGGAG
>PVIH01003092.1:0-31391 GCA_004025045.1 Sigmodon hispidus
CCTCCCAGGCCAGGATACAGGCGCTGAGGCCTGCCGAACCCTCCTCACCTCTGGTCAGGGTTCGAATCTGCCCCTCAGAGACCCCTGCAGTTGGTTTGCTCAGTTCACTCAGTTCGGGGTCGCAATAGGGATCCTTGCAGATACCCTCAGCAGCAGCAGGAGCTGTGGTGTGGCCAGGTGCAGAGTTCAGCTGCCCCCTCCTTTTAGCTTTTTTTAAAAAACTTTATTTATTGATTTATTTATTTGCCTTGGTGTTTGCCTGAAACTGGGACTACAGACAGTTGTTAGCTGCCATGTGGGTGCTGGGAATAGAACCCGGGTCCTCTGGAAGAGCAGCCGGTGCTCTTAACTGCTGAGCCATCTCTCCAGCCCCCATACTTTTAGCTTTTGTCTTTGGCCATTTATAAAAGCCTGTCAAAATATTTGTTTTATGTTTTTCTGAAATTTTTGATTCAACTTTCAAAGCTATTTTATCATCCAGAGCTGTATGGTTTTTATTATTAGGCACTAGATCCTCTAATTGTTCTGGGAAGGTGTTTCCTCTACTATGACTGAGAATGATTGGACCACCTTTGACAAGCCCCCTTCTTGTATTCCCTGATGATATAGTGTTGCCTTGTTTGCCTCTTGTTGATCTGCATTCACTGGTCTTATGTCAGCCTTTGCTGCAATGATGTCCAGAAAACACCATCTTTCAGCAAACTCTTACAATCTGTCTGCCCCCTCTTTGTGGTGGTTAAACTTTAAGTGTAACAGTTACGTTGTAGACCCCATGGAGCTCAGCCCTGCACAGTCACTAATTTTCTGCATGTTATCAAATTATGAGTGTCTATAATGGCCTTGTTTATTGGGAAACAAAAACTTTTTTGATGAGGGGGATATCTGCATTTTGTGTATGAAGACAAGTATGTAGAAGGCAGTTGATTACTATATTAAATTAAAAAAATGGCAGTAATAGGTTTTCTTCCAAGGTTTATGACTTTTCTAATTATGAATTCTTGGTGAAGTCTTACAGTATAGTCATGAGTCCATTTCTAATAACTTCACCTTAAGTACAATTAGGCAGTTGTTGGTTAATGTTAATATACCAGTGCCAGCAATGCAAATTTGGGGTATCTTTCCATGTTGGTCATTGCTATGTTTAAAACTTGGTATGACTGCTGACAACTTTTTTCTTAGCAGCTTACTTCTCAGACTAGGAGAAGTGTTGCTCAGAAAACAGGCTTCCAGGCCAGCATCAGCTTGTTTTTCCAATTCTGTGGTGGCTGTGTATAGTGTCTTTAGCAACAGGGTCCTTCCTTTAAGTTCTGGCAGGCAACCAAGAATAATAGCCTATATTGTTGGTCTCTTGGACCTCCTGACTAACAACTCAAATGAAAGTCTCAACTGTTGGTATTGGGAGTTCTGTCATATAGTCTATGACTATTGGGAGAGCATTATTCTCTGTGTGGGGTAGTTCTATTTAAACTATATCTGTATACATATGTATACATTATACATGTATTTTTAAGTAACCTTGTAGAATATATGTTTTACTATTGCTTTTTTAAACATCCTTAGTATTATTTATAATTTCTCATCCCCCCCATATTACTTTCCCTCCCCTGTCCTCTGTTAAGTCAATCTGTTTATATTTTTTGGAATAAAAACAATTACATTTCCAGTGCAGAGTCACATTTGGTTTTTAAGCTTGTTACCATAGCAAGAGCTGTCTACCTCCAGCTTTCCCTGGCTGCATTGTTTATATTTCTTGGCTAACATCTGAGTCCTTTCTCTTCTTCCTCTCATGGCACTGCTGTCTACTTCCTCTCTTTGTTTTGTTAAATATATTTGTACTGTACATGTGAAATCACATGGAGACTTCATGTGTACCCCTGCCTCTTCTCCATTTGTAGAAGAGACAAGATTATGTCAACTGGTTGTCTTCTGATACCAACTGCACATTGTTCTTAGGCTTGGGATGCTCCACTGCTAGTTGTCACATGTGTTGAACTGACAGCAACCTGTTTGTGGCTGGTAAACACTGACTCTTTCCTTCTGTTGTACTCTTGCATTAGTATCATTTCTGGGATTCAGAGTTCATATAATGCTTATTCAGTTTTTATAACATAGAAATAAAAATGTTTATATCATTTATCACCTTGTGAACTATCACTTTTCTCTGCCTGATTATTTTGATTTTTTTTCTCTGCTATCTTATTTCCAGCTCAAGTGAATATTTTTCACAGACTTTTCAGTTGGGAAGGTGTGTGTGTGTGTGTGTGTGTGTGTGTGTGTGTGTGTGTGTGTATTTTCACTGAAATGGAAGCTTCAGTATTGTACCCTTTCCTTGTGGACTTCATTTAACTCATGTAAGCCCCTGCTTTGACATTCACTTGCACTCTAAGCCTTGAAGGCCGACCTGTGGCTTGCTAGCTGCATATCCTGTACTCTTCTCCCATTGTCTGGTATGTTTTTGCCTTCCTGTCTGTAGGGATTTTTAGAGGAAGGCTGTTTACCTGAAGTCAGTTGTTTTCCAGCCACCTGAGGAATCTCCACTGTGTTCCACCCGGGGTCTCCCTGTACATAAGCCTGAGATGGAAATTCAATAAAGTGGCATTCTCTTTGAATAAATGACCCAAGCATCTGTGGCTATTCAATCTCCAGGCCCAGGCCTGACTCACCAATGACCCAGGTAGGGCAGGGGCTACAAACTCAGATACATTTCTGGGAAGACCTTATGTTAAAAACAAGCAAATATCAACACTAAGAAAAAAAATGATGCTTCATTCCAGCAGCTTATAAAGTGGTCAACTTTTCATTTGGATATTAAATGTCACCTAAAAAAATGACCAGCCCAGAAATCAGTAGAAGTAAGGGGGGAATAGAAGGAGTGAAGGTCTGTGAAGGCAAGACCTCTAAGTACCAATTCTAATAAAGATTGGCAGTACTATAAGGTAGGCTATAGGAAGAGATACTTCAGGATTTAGTAGGCTAAAGTTTCTCTTAGGGTACTTAGCTCGGGGGAAGAAGAAATTTGGAGTGCAACTGATGGCCCACCATACACTAATATATAGTGGTTAATATTTTTGTTAACCTGACTGGGCCATTTTATATGTGAATGTTTAATTAAACTCTTCTGGGCAAGTCTTCAAGAAATTTCTGGAAAAGGCTAATATCTGCACAGGAGGCTGAGTAAAACAATTGTACTTCCCACTGCAAGTTAGGCTAATTGAAATCCATTGAGGTCCTAGCAAAATAAAGGTAGAATGAAGGAGAATTCCCTTCCTGTCTTGTACAGAGTACAAGATTTTTGATGTTACACTTGGACTCACATTATAACTCCCACTACTGTTTGCCTGGTTTCCAGACCTTCAGAGTCACATGAGTCGATACTGTTGGCTCTCTAGTAATCAGGTTCAGCTCTTGGGTCTTTTCAACCTCTATGATAATATTCTATAATAAATCTATGTTTGTAGATTCTCTACATATACATCCATCTGTCTACCTACTCACCCATTCATCCATCCATCCACCTGTAGATCTGTTTAACTGGCTTGTTCATCAGGAAAACCCAGGGTAATAGATAGCTGAACATATCATTGCAAAAATGAGTACTTATTGCTAACTCATGCAAAGCATTTCTTATGTATTAATCTGATAGACCCTAGAGTCAGGGTACTATGCTTGGGAAGGGGGGGCCCCAATAACCCAGACTCCAGTCCAGTTGATGCAAATAGCAAGAGGATTCATTTCATCTGTACAGGTGGGCTACCTCCCTGCCTCAGGAGCAAGGGAGTAGCAGCGATTAACAATCTCATATCTCTTTTAAAGGCTAAAAACCATAAAATCACCATAGCAACTGGGGCAATTACAACCGAGTGTTGGTCACAGTGATTCTGCTTGGACCTTGTGGTATTTTAATCACAGGTTCGACCATTATGTCCTAATGGTTATCTGAGTTAATTACAGCTATCTGGGTTGGGTCACTCTGTTTCCTGGGACAGACTTTTAGACTTTTAGTTCCTTGTTCTCATGAGGGGTGCTCTGCCGAATATCTGAACTGAATGCCTGGGTCAGGCCCTAGAACTCAGGGTCCTTCAAATCAGGACTTCAGAGTTGATTTGGGCATGGGTGTGGAGAGGATGGTAGCTGTAGCTGAAAACTAATGTTTCCTTTTATTTTAATGTAGTTTTGGGGGTTGACTGTTGGGTGAAACTTGTGACCTCTATTTAGTCAGTCTCGCAATTCCAGAAGTACAAAAGCAAACAGAAGCTTAGTTTCTTGGCTAGATTAGTGATGACTCATTAGAGAGCACTTTGCTGGTTGGAGAGAGATAACAAAGTAGAGAAATATACCCAGCAAATTCTCAAACTTCACATCTTTAGTTACATACTATACTTCACAAACATGTTCTCTTTGTTATTTGACACCAAGGCCTGATTCTTATCTCTATTATCATTTTAAAGGTATAGAAACCAGAACTGGAACAGATACACCCTGGACTAGTTGTAACTGGAGGTCAGTTATCTGTCCTAGTTAAACTGATCTCTGGTCTTCTGGTAGTTTGACATTTTACCTGGGGTTTCACAAAATTTCAGATTTTACTAAAGTCTCTTTATCTTAGTTCTTAGAAAATATGAGATAATTTGTTCAGGAGTATACTTTTCTTAAAGAACAAACACTGGGAATCTGGATGGTATAGGATTTATGTCTTTTGTCATGAGATAATGACCATATCATTATATATGCTAGTGTATTTTCTACTATCATAGTCCAAGGCCTTTTCTATTCTAATAGCTATAGAGATGAGAATTCATATACTTTCAAATGCACATAGTTAGCACATGGACACATATTATGGTAATTAACCCACCGTGAGATATATATTAAGTAATATTTATTATCTAAAAATCACTTATAGAGAAAGGTTTTGTTCAGTGGGAAAAAGGGGTGTGGAAGCAGCATGCAGGAGGGTTTCTAATCACTGAGTCTTTCCTAACCACAGGTCTAGGAACTGTGCGAGCACCCGGCTTCTTCTTCTGCCTCTTCTCATCTGGGGGCTTTACTTTCGATGCTCTTTCCAGTTGACTGTGCCCTGCTTGGCCTTAGCACTCTGATGCAATCAGTTTACATGCATAGCTTCTGATTTCCTGCTACATATCCCCCTTTTGTCTAAATAGGAAGGTTCTAAACTAAGTATAAAACTACATACTATAGGGATCATCATAAGGCTGTGTCTGGGGAAGAGAAAGGTACTAACATAAGTGAGGTCAAACTACTGCTAACAAACAACAAATACAAGGTGCAATTTACTGTCTAAAATGTTGATATGAGGAAATGTACAGGGATTGCTTTAAGGCTGTTTATCTCGAACAATAAAGTTCTAACACCTGAGTGTCTTTCCTGAGATGTGAAGTAATAACAGCCTCAACTATCTAGTCTTCAACACCGTCAAGACCTGAGAAGGAAAACATATATTTGAAGTTGGAAGCATGATAAAGTAACTTTCAAAATTTAGGAGAAGACGACAGTTAACTACCTGGACAGTCATCCACCACTTCTCTGTACAACAGGAGCATCCATCCTTGTGGCTATTGGCCTATGATATTTGACAAGTCTCTATAAAAGCAGGGTATTTTTTGGTAAGACCGTCTTATCCTGTCTAGGCAGGCTTTGCTTTTTGAAAAACAGTGATCAAGAGAGTTTCTAACCGCCAGGTCTTTCCTAACCATGCCACGGGTCTAAAAACTGCATGAGCGCCTGGCTTCTTCTTCTGTCTCTTTTCATCCCGGGGCTTTACTTTCAACACCCTTTCCAGTTGACTATGCCCCACTCGGCTCTAACACTCTGACACAATCAGTTTACATGCATAGCTTCTAATTTTCTGCTACAGGCACATATTATGTATAGATATACAAAACACACATGTGACATATATAAAATATCGGCATTTTGTTCAGTGATTTGCTAAAATTAGTATTCAAACTTTAATTAGGCCAACATGGTATTACAGGTCAAATGAGAGGTATTGTTTTCAGTGCCTAACATGATGCTCACCCTCAACCAGTAGTGAAGAAATAGCAGAAGTATTACGATGCAATTGAGAATCTTATGTGCTCTAGGGACAAACTTAAAGTCATTGAACTACAGAATCTAGGTTTAGCTTTGCTGGCCTTCCCACTGCTCAGCTTGACTAATCTCCCGGACTTTTACATCAGCTTTCCTCTGGGGCATTGAATGTGAATCAAAGAAGCATAGTTATCTACTCTTTTAACCAGAAATAACTATGTTGTAGGACCAGCACATTATATTTAGAAGCATCAGTAATGGCTTCCTGAAGAGTTGTCTGAGCAATGGTTAGCCTCACATTCACACATTACCCAAGGAGGGTTGGTAAACATTCTAGGCAGAGAATGATTAAAAAGATAGAAACAGATCTCAAAAACTGCTTCAGAATTATCTTGCCTGACATATTACTACTTACCAGAAGGTTCAGCTCTAGGGTGCAAGGCTATGGCCTATTAGGAACAGGGAGAAATCCAATGGTTTTTCTTAGGCCTCAAGTGATTTCACTCTTTTTCACAAATGAAAGCAAGGAAAACCTTGCTTCCCACTGTTAGGGTCTCTGTATAATGGTCAGTAAATCTTAAATATCCGCAACACATGAATTTCTTAAAAGAGCTTCTGAGGCCTCTTATAGGTCAGACATAGCTCCAGCAGCTGTGTCCCTTATGTAACTCACAGTTTAAAGTGAAAATTAAAAGAATAGTGGTAACACAGCTGGTCTTGTACACCTGCCTCTGCTCCTTCAGCATATCCTCAGGCAGGCATCTTTTATCCTGGTACTCAGGAGGAGAGACAGGTGGATATTTGTGAGTTTGTGACCAGCATGCTCTACAAGAATAGTAGGAAAGGACTACAAAAGTGTGTTGTGAGGGAAATGATGTGGTGGAGTCCAGATGAAGGAATCCATCTTCAGCATTGCTAGTCAGTGATAGCTTCTGTTTTGGTCTTGTGAAGTTCAGGCTTCAAGATGAAGGAATCAGCCAACAGCATGGTAGATTAGAATCAGGGATCTTCATGTGTGAATAGTTCTGATGAGTGGGCACAATGCTCAGTTTAGAAACTTGCACTGCTCGTCGAGAAACCAGAGACAAGCCACTACTCCACTCCTGGTGAATTATTCTAAGACTCTTTACCAGGTGGCAAAGACTAAAGATTCACTTTCTGCTCTCCTTAAGCCTGTTCTCATTTTTTATTTGTTCTTTAACTAATGTAACTAATGCCCCATAATATTTTTTATTGCTTTTTAATTTTTATTTATTTATTTTTTGTTTTTCATTTGCTTTTTTTTTTTAATGACCAAACTGTCCCATTGAGTTCACCACAGAAGACTCCAAGCTGCCCACTTGGGTCTCTCAAACTCTCCTCCCTTTTCTAGCAAATGTGGGCACCAGGGGCAACTGTTTCCAGCTGCCAGAGTTTGGCCAGAGCCTCCAACTCCTTCTCTGAAAATAAATTAGTAATGTATATTCTATAGGTGATCACTAAGACTGTGCATTCATTTTTGAGAAAGCACTTTTCCAAGCACAACATGGCTATGACACCTTGGATCATGGTGGAGTCTGTTCTAAAAGGGACTGGAAAGGACTCTGTTTTTAGTATCCTATTTACAACATTGAATTATTTGGGTGGGATCTTGACACAAATATGGTTGATACCACAGCTGTCAAAGCCTGGACTGCTGGAGAGAGAACAGATTTCTTCCCTAATCTGCCTGATCCACTGTGACTTATGTATACAAGACAAATAAAACAAATCTCACATATTTTTCACTTTTCATAAGTGGTATTTTCACTTTTAAGGTATGAACAGAAGGATTGGATTGTTCCAGAAAATGATGGCTCAGGGTTCTTTGAGGACAAGTAGCAACATGTGAGTTCTGGAGCGATTTTGCTTTGCAGTCATGCCTACTAAGTAGGCCCTCCACTTAGCATTCTCTTTTCTCTGTTCCCAATGTTATGGATTCTCAGAAATACTCTAAGTGATGGGACCTGCAGGTATGACAGTGGCTGTGAAGTTGTGTGTGATCTGTTGTTTTTCAATATGGAGATCCTCTCAGGAAGCCACCAACCTTTTGTGTTTTTCTTGTATGCACATCAGAGCACAGACACCCAGGGACTGAGCTTCAGACACATTTGAACAGCCTCTACTGAGCTTCTACAAAAAAGCACTTTATTTGCCAGTTGTGATAGAAGATACACTACTGAATGACACCCTTGCTCCTAAAAAGGAAGTAGGTGGATCAGTAGCTATAAAGCCAGAAGGCAGGAGCAACTAAAGCACAGCCATGCCTTAAGTGGTATTCTATTGGTTTTCTATAGAAGCTACATAGCTACTTGTAGTATGAAGTTTCTGGCCCGAACTTTCAGGCCTAGTCTCCAGGTTCAGAATCACAGTCCCACAGAAATACATAGATGCTTACATTAATTTAATGCTGATTGACCTAGGGCCCAGGAATATACCTTGCTAAGTCCTTCATCTTAACCTATCTTTCTTATCTTGTTCAGCCATGTGGCTTGGTACCTTTTATTAGAACAACATTTCAGCTTCTTTTCTCTGCTTCTGCTAGAGACTAATCTGGCTCCCTGAGCTCTTCTCTCTCTGTTCCCAAAGTTTTCTTAGTCTGGTAGCCTTGCTAACACTTTCTGTCTGCCTCTGGCCAATCAGCTTTTTATTAAACCAGTAGGAGGGACAAATATTTATAATGTCCTGACATAATCCTATTACATTTCCCTCCTTTTTCTTTATAAAACAAGAACAACCTCAAATCTAATATTCTTTTTTCCTATGACAACTTATTATCAACACTGTAAACAAACACAAACATCCATAATCCATTTTTTGGGAATGTGGACATAGTTCTCTAGACTACTTCCTGCTGAATTAAGAGCTGGCAATCTTATGGGGTTTCAAGGAAAAATATAGGATTATGGACAAGTCTTTAGTGAAGCAATCACTAACACTGGGTCATCTCAGTCAGTCTCCTTGAAGCTTTTTTGAATAGAGAGCTCCAAAGAAAATTGTAACAGAAGTGCTGTGAAATGCTGAATCATCTGGGCTATCTGTTTTCTTTGGAGACTTTTCAGAGAGTCTTCTTTCTTCTTTCATCAAACTTTATTTTCTTTAGCCAGGAATAAACACCCAGGCTTTCAATTTTGTAGAAATAAAAAGAAAAACTCTTCTCCAAAGTAGCATATCTATTTTTTCTTTTCTTTATTTAACTGTGAAAAAAGGTTTTATATATATATATATATATGTATGTATGTATATATATTATATATCCATGTATCCCCTTGTTTAGGCTCCCTTTCCTCTCCCATCCCTCCCAGAAACTCACTCTTCTCTCCATCAGTTCATCTTCTCCCCAGCAAGGGCAGGAGGTCTCAAGGTCCCAAGGTGGCTTACTTCAACATCTACTCCAGGCAGATCTGCTTTCCTCATCCCCACAACAAGACTGAATCAAGTATTTTTCTAGAGGGAATGGACTCTAAGGTGACAGTCTAAGGTGTTTCAGATACCAAGCTGTTCAGTGGCTGTGGTTTGAGCTTGGAAATGCTAAGCTTTTTGATTTAAAGTCCACCAATGAGTGAATACATTCTCTGTTTATCTTTCTGAGTTTCTGAGACCTCGTTCAGGAGGATATTCTCCAAATCCATCAATTTGCCTGCAAATTTTAGAATATCATTTTTTCTTACTGCTGAGTTAAGTACTACATTGTGTAAATGTATCATAGTTTGTTAATCCATTTCTCAGTTGAGGGGCATCTAGGTTGTTTCTAGGTTCTTGCTATTATGAATAAGGCTTCTGTGAACATAGTTGAACTAATGCCTTTGGAGTGAAAATGTACATCTTTAGGGTATATGCCCAGTAGTGGTATTGCTGGATCTTTGGGGAGATTGATTCCCAGTTTTCGGAGAAACAGCCATACTACATTCCAGAGTGGCCGAACAAGCTTACACTCCAACCCAAATGTAGGAGTGTTCCCCTTGCTCTGCAACCTCTCCAGCATAGACTGTCATCTGTGTCTTTTAGCTTAGCCAATCTGAGAGGTGTAAGGTGGTATCTCAAAGTTGTATTGATTTGCATTTCTCTGATGGTTAAAGATGTTGAGCACTTTTTCAAGTGCCTTTCAGCCATTCACAATTCTTCTGCTGAGAATTCCCTTTTTAGTTCTGAGCACCATTTTTTGATTAGGTTATTCAAGGTTCTTGAGTTCTCTATATATTTTACAGGTAAGTCCTTTGTCACTTGTAGGGTTGGTGAAAATCTTTTCCCATTCTGTAGGCTGTAGTTTTGTCTTTTTGACTATATCCTTGATTGTACAGAAGCTTCTCAGTTTCAAGAGGTCCCACTTATTGATTGTTGTTCTTAGCATCTGTGCTACTCGTGTTATATTTAGGAAGTGATCACCTGTGCCAATTCGTTGGAGGGTATTTCCCACTTTCTTTTCTATCAGGTTAAGTGTGGCTGGGTTTATGTTGACGTCTTTCATCCACTTGAATTTGAGTTTTGTGCGGGGTGACAGGCTTGGATCTATTTCCATTTTTCTACACACTGCTATGTCAACACCATTTGTTAAGGATACTATCTTTTTTCCACTGAGTATTTTGGGTCTCTTCATTGGAGATCAGGTGTTCATAGGTTTTTAGGTTTATGTCAGGATCTTCAATTCAATTCCATTGATCCACAAGTCTGTTTTTATGCCAGTACCAGGATGTTTTTAAAACTGTAGCTCTTATAGTATAACTTGAAGTCAGGGATAGTGATGCCTCCTGAGGTTCTTTTGTTGAGCTAAATTGTTTTGGCAGTCCTGGCTTTCCTGTTATTCCAAATGAAATGGAATATTGTTCTTTCAGGGTCTGTAAAAATTTGTTTTGGGATTTTGATGGGAAGTGCATTGAATCTGTAGATTGCTTTTGGTAGAATTGCCATTTTTACTATGTTGATCCTACCTGTCCAGGAACATGAGAGATCTTTCCATTTTCTGATAACCTATTCAATTTCTTTCTTCAGTGATTTAAAGTTTTTGTCAAACAGATCTGTTACTTCTTTTTGTTATAGTTACTCTAAGGTATTTAATGCTATTTGCAGCTATAATGAAGGGTAATGTTTCCCTTATTTCTTTTTCAGACCTTACAGCTTTAGTGTATAGGAGGGCTACTGATTTCTTTGAATTAATCTTGTATTCTGCTTTGTTGCTGATGTGTTTATCAGCTGCAGAAGTTCCCTGGTAGAATTTTCTTGGTCTCTTATGTATACAATCATATCATTTGCAATTAGAGATAGTTTCACTTCTTCTTTTCCAATTTCAATCCCCTTAATCTCTTCTCATTCTCTTATTGCTTTAGCTAAAACTTTGAGAACTATATTGAATAGATAAGGGGAGAGGGGACATCCTTGTCAAGTTCCTGATTTTAGTGGGATTGCTTTGAGTTGATCTCCAAACTTTATTTTCTTTAGCCAGGAATAAACACACAGGCTTTCAATTTTGTAGAAATAAAAAGAAAAACTGTTCTCCAAAGTAGCATATCTATTTTTTCTTTTCTTTATTTAACTGTGAAAAAAGGTTTGATGTTGGCTGTTGGCTTCTTGTAAATCACCTTTATTATATTTAGATATTTTTCCTACATTCCTGATCTCTCCAGAAGTTTTATGATGAAGGAGTGTTTGATTTTGTCAAAGGCTTTTTTAGCACCTAAGGGTAAGATCACATGAATTTTTACTTCCGGTTGTTTATATTATGATGTTTATGGTTTTTCATATGTTGAACCATTGCTTTGTTTCTAGGATAAAACCTACTTGATCATGTTGGGTGATATCTTTTATGTGTTGTTGTACACAATTTGCCAGAATTTTGTTGTGAATTTTAGCATCAATCTTCATGAGGGAAATTGGTCTGTAATTCTCCTTCTTTGTTGCATCTTTGAGTGGCTTGGAAATTAGGGCAATTGTGATCTCAATTTCTACAGTGTGAATCAGTTTGAGGAGTATTGGTAATAGCTCATCTTTGAATGTCTGGTAGAACTCTGCACTGAAACCATCTGGACCTGGGCTTTTTTTACTTGGGAGTGTTTTAATGACAGCTTCAATTTCCTTTAGGGTCTGTTTAGGTTTTTAATCTGATACTCATTTAGTTTCAGTAAATGGTACCTGTCCAAAAAGCTGTCCATTTCTTCTTCTATGTTTTCCATTTTTGTGGAGTATAGATTTTCAAATTATGGCTTGATAATTCTCTGGATTTCATGGGTGTCTGTTGTTATGTCCCCCTTTTCATTTCTGATTTTGTTGATTTGAATATAGTTTCTCTGCTTTTTGGTTAGTTTGGTGTTCTGTAAGCTTCTTGTATCTTTATAGGCATCTCCTTCTTTAAGTTGTGAAAGTTTTCTTCTGTGTTTTTATTGAATACACAATCTGTGCCCTTGGGCTGGAATTCCTCTTCTTTTATTCCTATTATTCTCAGGTTAGGTCTTTTCATGGTGTCCTAAATTTCTTGGATGTTTTGTGTTATGGCTTTTTTGCTTTTAGTTTTTTCTTTGACTGATGTATCTATTTTCGCTATTGAATCTTCCACTCCAGAGTTTCTCACTTCATCTCTTGAATTCCATTGGTTATTCTTGTATCTATAGTTCTAGTTCTTTTCTTCAGGATTTCTATTTCCATCTTTGCCTCATTTTGTGCCTTTTTTATTGCTTCTATTTCAGTTTTTAGTTCCTGGAATGTTTTTTTTTTTTTCTTTCATTTTTTGATCTTCCTTTTCTTGGTTTTGTTTCAAGGATTTGTTTTTCTCTTTTAATTTTTTGTTTGTATTTTCTTCTATTTCTTTAAGGGAATTTTTCATATCCTTTTTGAAGGCTTCAATAAACTTCACAAAGGTGCTTTTGCTGTGGTTTCCTTCTGATTCCTCATCATTGCTCTGTTCAGGTCTTGTTGTTGTAGAACCATTAGTTTCTTCTGGTGTTGCCTTGTTGTTCTTTATATTGCTATATGTATTCTTGCACTGGTATCTGTGCATGGCTTCAGTGTTTCACAATTAGTCAGCTCCTAGTCAGTTGTGGCTAGAGGAAGCCTGTCTGCTCTGAGCAAGGTGTCTGTTTGATCTTTGACTCTGCTCTAGACAGGCGTCTGCATTTCCAAGGGATGGAGCTTCAAAGCCCTTGGTCCTTGTCTGTATGTGCAGTTTGGCCAGGAGACGGGGCCCAGTCAGGCAGGGCCTAGGGCCTTCTTTGACTCCTCTCTGGGTGGGGACAGAGTTTCAAAGTCCTTGGTCCTTGTGTGGTGACACAATTCCCAAATTAGAATACCTTTTGATTTCAATTTTAAAGTCAGTTAATTCACAAAATATATAGGTTGAACTAATCCAACAGCATTTATAAACAAATGTCTCTTTTCAGTCAAAAAAACTTAAAGATAAGACAACAGCATATAGTATCCAGATACTTTTTTTATTTCCTATTTTTACATAGCTTATTACTATTTCTTCATATTCTATTTCTTTTTTAAGAACTGTCTCTATCCTTTCCCCTGTTTATTTTCCCTCTTCAGCCTATGTATATTTTTAACACACTCTAAACCATTTAGAGTCTTTTGTTTTTTTCAAATGCATCTTTACTGTATATCTCTTATTTCTTATCTTTTTCTGTTTCTATGCACACCTTTGCTTGGGTAGGGTGACTGAGTTTACCAAACACCTTCTATTTCTTTCTGTTTCTGACCACATCTTTAATCTGCTAAGGTGTGGCTAAAGATTAATGGCTTGCTAGGATGGCTGGCTGGCTCTACGCAGCTCCTAGTCTAGCTTCATACAGTTTAGCTTTTTAGCTGAAGTACTGGTAGGATCCACAATTACCACTCTGGATAATTTTAGGGTCCATATAATCATTAAGTAAAGCACCACCATCTGCTGCTCATAAACTCTATTTAAGTATTTGGTAGCAGGGCCTCTTAAAAGACTCACAAGTGTTTTGCCTCTAAGGCTGAATCAGGGAAGCCTCACTTAAAAAAAGTTGCACTACTGCTTGTCTACAACAAACAGAGCTGATCCAAGAAAATGCTGCTGTGGCTACTAAGAATCAGTCTGATTCTGTTTCCTTTTTGTCCTTATAAACAGAAACCTTAAATCCACCATATATAGCACCTTGCTTACATTGAGGCTCAGGAACCAGCCTTGTTGCAGCTTAAATTGCATGTAGCAAACAACATGACATTCTGTAATTTAATCTCATTCACCACTCAGTCTCTATACCACGGCCCACTTGAGAGACACAACTTGGATGGTGCTTTTGGTTCCATTCCTGTGCTCTAGACTGTGTTTAAATTTTCTATGGGTGTGTTTTACCCATGTAGGGCCGCTGCTTGTTTTTATGAGGTTTCTGGCCTGGACTTTTGGCCTACCTTTGAGGTTCAGACCCATTCGCAGCCCCAAATAATCACACAAAGGCTTATATATTAAGTTTATGCTGATTGACCTAGGGCCAAGGCATATAACTTGCTAACTCCTTCATCTTAACTCAACCTGCCCCAACCCGTGGGACTTCAACACGGGAGACCACCTACAAGAGAGAATGAAGGGAAGGGAGACACAAAGGAAGGCAGCAGGTCAAACGGGATTCTGATCGAGCTGCAGTTTTATTACGATTCTATACATGCTTATATAGTTCCAAAGCAGAATATGAGGAGGGGGTAGTCATCAAAAACCTGCAGGAAGCTGGCCAGGGGAAGCAGGACGTTGGCAAGGTGACTGGTCTTGTTTAAGGAGAGGGTTGCTAGGTATCCTAACCATAGAATGTTCTTGTTATTCTATTCTTTAGAGTTACCTTAGAGGGCTGCTAAGTAACCTAGCCATAGAATGCTCTTGTTATTCTGTTCTTTATAGTTACTTCTTAGTTACTGTTAAGCAAACCAGAACATCTATTTTACTTTGGGAGAACATCTACTTTACTCAGGGTCGTGCTGGCTCAGTGGTTGGTTTCTCAGTAAGTTCCCATGGTAGCCTTTAGCTAGAGGCCTAGAGGCTCAAACCAGAGTCTTGGTCCCTGACACAACCCATCTTTTTTATTTTGTTCAGCCATTTGTCTTGGTACCTTTTCTTAGAGCAGCATTTCAGCTTCTTTCCTCTGCTTCTGCTGACAACTCATCTGGCTCTCTCTGGCATCTCAGCTCTGCTCTTCCTGTTCCCAGAGTTTTCTTAGTCTGGTAGTCCCACCCACACTTCCTGTCTGCCTCTGGCCAATCATCTTTTGATTAAACCAGTAGGAGGGACAAATATTTACAACATTCTAACTACGGCTACTGGGTTAAAATAGCAGAAATGTATAAAGCCAGAAGTCTAAAACAAATCTTACAGAGTTAAAATCTGTGTACTAGGAGGCAAGGCTGTGTTCAACTGACAGCCCCAGGCAGTATCTGTTTCTGTCTCTTCCAGCTTCCAGGAGCTGCTACAGAGACTGAGGAGACTGCAAGGCTCCAACCCCTGTTTCTGTGGTCTCACTGTCTCCTTCTTGTCTTCTGAGATACTGTGATACTATCTCAGATTCTCTCTTCTCAAGTGGGTTGAAGCTAAGGATGGGAAGGTGTGTTCCTTTTTGCATCTTGTGACTTCATCTAGCAAGAAAAAAAATGGAAATATGGGGATATTTTGACTCATGATCTTTGCAAGTATAGGTCATTGGGCATAGAAGGCATAATCCTGGACTCAGAACTGGGTGTCAAAGGTGAACAGCATTGCATTAGTTTGCATGTTTCCTAGGAAATTGGCTTTTGATGAAACAAGACAGAATGTTTCTACAGTTGCCTGTGTTACTGAGCTCAGCACAGATAAAGTGAAGTCCATCCTGTCTTACCATGCAGATTGCTTTTATATGGCATCATTAGCAAAAAAAAAAAAAACAAAAAAAAAAACAAAAAAAAACAAAAAAAAACAAACAAACAAAAAAACCAAAAAAACAAAACAAAACAAAAAAAACCCTTCAACTGAATGCATTTTGTAGAAATTTGAGTCTACATCAGTATAGCCACATTTTATCCTAATTTTAAACAATGTACTAAAGGTTCCAACTGTGTAACACTTCTCCAACTTCCCCCATAGAACAATTAAGTATTGATTACTACACAGTATGAATAATTAACAGTAATTAATATTTTTAAAATTCAGAGGGTTTGTGTATATGCTATTAGTTGTAAGACAATTTGAACAAAGAGTATAAAAGAACCTGAATAAATAATGGTCCATGGAATGCCTGTTTCCTCCAATCTCATTCTTTTCTCCTTTTTAAATTCAGTGCTTATTCTGAGTTAGGAAGTAGATCTTGTCTCCTAGGAGTTAGAGGTTCACAGAGGGAAAATGTACTTTCTTAGTTGGCCTATTAATGAGTGACTTACAGATTGTAGACCTTCCTTTCCCACAGTCCTGAAGTCTGTGAAGTACAAGATTAGAGGCCAGTAGTAGAAGTGGGATCTGATCAAAGTATACTTCACCAGGGCCCTACAAAGGATGAAGGCATGGTGAAGGAATGGAAAGGACAAAGATAAGTTTGCTAGGAGTCCTGAGGAGTAAGCTGTTGTCTAAGGATAAATACCATGGTGGTTCCAAGGCTCAGACAAGAAGCTTCTCCCAGGCATTGTGATCAATGGGCTTGAGTTCAGAGTTCCTATTAGATGATACCACTTAAATGCTCCATCCCCATGGTGGCCTCAGTGTCAGTAACTCCAGATGATTTGTTTAAGAACAAGTGGTAAGACTCACAACTTTCCATCTTGCATTTTCTTTTCCCATCCCCAAACTGATCTGAGGTACTGTTTTGAAAACCATTTGTGCATTTATTTGAGAGGCATGGAAATATCAAGAAAATTGCATGTGATGACAGGGGTGAGATTGGAGAAGGTACTTGAGGTAAAAGGGTGTGATGATTGTGTAAAGCAGTGGGAAGCGCTGGAGGACTAGCTGAGGCTTCGTTTCCATCTGAGAATCATCTTGAATGGCCTCTTATAGTCAGGATTCTGTCCCTCCTCAGAATGGAGAGAGGAGCCACCTTCTCTGATAATTATACTGTCTCCATGTTTCCCAACAAAGATTTTTGGGTTGCAAATCTGACCAAAGGTTGATGGGAGGAAAGTTAGATCCCTGTGTGTCAGAGAGAAAGTTGGAGGAAGTACATGCTGTGAGAAGGGAGGTCAAGAGCTCAGACATAGAAAGAAGCCTGTGGAGAGTCAGGTACATGGTTGGTGGGTTGGTCTTGGTCAGAGGGCAGCAGTATGGTCTTCCTTGTTCTCTAACTCACCATCTTGTACTGGGTGGCAGCTTTAGGGAAGACACTCACCGGTAGGACAGTGATTGAGATCCTCATGGTGACAAGCCCAGAATGGCATAGGTTGTATGATTTTGTAATTTTCTGGTTCTGTTGGCTTCCCAGAAATGACATTGTCAGGGTCCGTGTGCAGGGCCTTTAGAAAAATAAGTTATTTTCAGCTCAAAAAGGATTGCACTCTACTCAACCCGAGGCTAGCCCATGCATAGAATCGAAACAGTCTCCTTCTAGATAGGACTATCAAAGGCTATCCTAGCCTGCGGCAGCCTGCACCACAAATGGAAAACTCGGTATTTCAGTTTGTTTATGGGAGAGCCTTGTTTTGCTGAGGGCAGGGGCGTGCACACCTTAAAATTCAGGACCCAGAAGAAGGGATGTTTCTCAAATGGAAATTTGAAAAGACCCAGTACCTCCCCGTCTTCATAAGATGGTATGTTTTTAGAGAAAACGAAGGCCTGAAGGTGGGGTAGATGTTCCCAAAGAACTGCGTTCAGCAGCCCTTTCTGTTTTTCTGAGCTTCGGGATTTTGGGACTTCGGGTATAGGCTTTTGCTTCTTCTCCAGTTCCCCGAAGTGTATCTGGCTAGTTATTTCATAGGTCTTGTTCTCGCCTATTTTGCATCTCCAATTTTCCCAAGTACTAAATAGCTCTCATTTTGGTCAGCAAGCTGTTTCCCCTCTCAGCTTTGATAAGTAGTCTGGTTTGCAGAGATGGAGGGGAGGGGACCGCCTTCAGTCACTTGGTGGCGTGCTCGAGCCTTGACAGGCCCTTGCGACTCCTGCTGCTGCGCACCTGCTCTAGACTTCAGCCCCACCCCTGCGCTCTGGGAGCCGCGCCCCCTGACATCCCTGGAAGCAGAGCACCTAGTGCTCAAGGTCCCGGGAAGCAGCTTGAGCGGCATCCCTGTCTACCGCTTGCGGGAGGCTCTACGGGATGCGGGCGCCCGGGCGCCAGCCTCCTTCCTCTCCCGCTTTCCCAACCCTCCCCCCTCTTCCGCTAGGCTCTGAAATCCCAAGGCTTCTCAGAACAGTTTAGGATCAGCCACCCGAGGACTACAGCCAGCCGGCGGCACCGAGCCTTTCTGGGAAGGCCGGGAGCTCCGCAAGCCCTGGGCAGCTAGAAGAGCATGGAAGCCTCGGGCTGAGCGAGGGGGGAGAAGGGCGTGTGCGTGCGTGCGAATCGTGGAGGGCGACTGTCTTCGATCTAGGCGGAGGAGAGGACAGGAGATTGTGGCAGAGCCCTCTGGGTGTCTCCGCCCACTCCAGTTCCCTGGCGCCCTTCACCATGGACTTGCGCGGAGTTGAGATGGACC
Organism: Sigmodon hispidus; assembly: GCA_004025045.1. Classification (NCBI taxonomy): domain Eukaryota; kingdom Metazoa; phylum Chordata; class Mammalia; order Rodentia; family Cricetidae; genus Sigmodon; species Sigmodon hispidus. Next base: position 18,661 of record PVIH01003092.1, read on the forward strand.
ACTGCAGCCCCGCGCGGCTGACTATCTGGCCCCGGGACTCGGCAGGTGCGTGCGCGCGGTTGGCGAGGTAGGATGGCCGCGCAGCGTGATCCCCGCCGTCCCCACGCAGTGGTCCCCGGGCGGTGCCTCTGACTCTCGGAGCGCACAGGGGTGTGGGCGGAGGCCGCCCAGCCGCGCCCGTGCCTTCGCTAGCCTCTTCGCCTCTTCCACCCATTCGCACCTGCAGCCGCACGGCTACCATGTCTAAGACGGCTGGAGGCGCGGCGCCGGCGGCGGAAAGTTGTCCCTCGGCTCCAGCCGGCGTGTCGGCAGCCCCAGGTGTGGAGGATTTGTCTAAAGTGACTGACGAAGAGCTGCTGCAGTGGAGCAAGGAGGAGCTGATCCGTAGCCTGCGACGTGCAGAGGCCGAGAAGGTGAGCGCGATGCTGGACCACAGCAACCTTATTCGCGAGGTCAACCGCCGCCTGCAGCTGCATCTCGGCGAGATCCGAGGGCTCAAGGTGAGCTTTGGGCCTGGCGCGAAGGCTGGGCTGGGCGGGGCAGGTATCTAGGAGTGGGGCGCTGGGGGAGGGGCAGTCAAACTTTCGTCCCTTGGTCAACAGGTGAGCTTCCCCCTGTTTTCAGTAGCACCCCTTGTGCTCCATCCCTTAAGAAAGTTTTCTAAACTTTGGAGGCTTTTGCCTTCCTTCTCATGGGGACTTACCGGCATCTGGCTTTCTCGCTGACTCTTCTGAGACTAGGGGAGCAAGAAGCAAGGATGCCAGAAGTCAAGGAAGGACACGGCGAGCATGGGGAGCCTAGAAAGTCGATGCTTCAGGAATTGGGTTACAGTCCCCGGAAGGAGAAGACTAGCCACCTTGGCACCCCAGGGCATCTTCACCTTTAGGGATCGAGTATAGCTGCTCTAGCGCCACTAGCTTTCTGGTGAACAGAGGGCAAAGAAAGGGCATCACTGCTGGGAACCGGAGAGAAGCCTCAGGTTCCACCCGAGGAGCCCCTGTAAGTGTAACCTGGTGCTGGGTGCAGGTGAGCGTGGTTTCTACCTTCAATTCTTAACTAGCTCCTGTGATTTTCTTCCCCTCCTAAGGTTGACATCACCTATAATTGCTTTACTTCCCTGAGCTAGTCACTCTGGATTTCACATTGATTTTATTAAGCGTGGGTGGGGATCATTGCAGAAGGTGCCAGTAAGTGTCCTTAGTGATGCTTTGTTTTTGAGCCAGGTCTACCCCCAAAACCAGGAACTTTCTTTTCTCTTTGGAGAGCTCTAATGTGCCAGCCAGGCTGCTGCAGACCCGCCGGGAACCGCCCTGCAGTTGTGCACTGCAAACTTCCTCTGCTCACAGCTTGCTTGGTGCCTCCTGGTATTCCTTCCTCTCATTGTTCTGCTTTTGTTTATAGGAAGCCAGACACAAACGAAATCAATGTAGGAACCCCAGGGACCAAAATCCCTTCAGGCACAAACTGTTCCCATCTCTCTCCTCTTCCAGTCGGATTCTCAGGGAATATGCACTGTTCCTTAATAGCCCCAGTGCTCCAGCTCTGGGGTTCTGGGGTACTGAGGAATGGAAAAGGGCCAGATGCCCCAGGCTCAACTATGTGTGAGCCCCAGGGGAACTGACTCTCTTATGTCATAACCCAGTGTCACACACTCCCTAGAGTGGATGCAGACAGTAATATTCCCATAGTCAAAATCTTTCTGCTTAATTCATTAATAACGGGATATTTATCAAGTACCAGACTCCTCTGGGAAATGAGAGGAAGACTGGAATAGAAATATGGTCTTGCAAGTAAGTTTGAATTAAGGGCCTTCATCTACCAGGGAGGCACGCTTGTGTAATTCATCTCTCAGACCCTTGCTTTGTTGATTAACACAATATGAGTGATAAGCTCTACTTCCTAAGTGTGTTGTGATAATAAGGTACAACACTGTAGAGGGAGGTTTGATGTTGAAACTGACTGCAAAATGTGGTAGTTACTGTCATCAGGAGAAAGCATACATGTAGAACCATATCCCTCTAGGAGCTGGGTTTTTTTAGGCAAGGTTGGGCAGTAGATTTGTTTGTCAGGCTGCAGTTTAGTCTTCTTTCATGGTTTAAAACACACCGTGGATTGAAGAGTTTTTCATTAACTTCCTAAAGGTATCACTTGGATGAAGAACTGATATTAATAACTGAAGAAATCCTTGGAAGTTCTTTTAGGTTGTGTGTGTCATGTGCAGGTCAAGGAGATAGTGGGGACAAGTGGTATGATTGCACACTATCTAGTCAATTTCCCTTGTAGCCTCATTTAGAGAAATAGCTATTGGGTCAGTTAAAGCAATTGTGCCCCAAGTAGAAAACTGAATTCACTTGGATTCATGACTCAACAGTACAAGGTTTTTGTAGACTATCTCATTATCAAGTTCAGAAGCAACTGAGGCTGGTCACTATGATTCCAGAACCCTAAGTGAGGCAAGGGAATGAAGACACACAGAGACACAACAGAAAAACTGGGATCTGGTAAGATGTTCTCAGTGTAATGGAGAAGTGGGGCCACAGCACCCTCCAAGCTTAGTGTGTTTATTACATACAGTTGAACAAGGGAGAAGAGATATTGCAGAAAGGTAAAGAAGGAGGTAGGCTAACCTCTGCAGGAGTGTCTCTATGGGGGCCCTCTTACTAACTTCTGCAAGGGAGCCCTCTTACAGGCTCTGAACACCTGGTAAAGGGGGAAAGCTACAGCAGATATTTCTTCCCACACTGTCAACATTTGCATTTAAACCCAAGGAATGCTTTGCCATCCTTTTGAGTCTCACTAGGGAAGGCTTTGCCACACTCATGGGACTGTGATACTAGGGTCCTTGACATGGCCACACTCATGTTAGTTAACAGCGAACATTCACTCAGGAGATCACTCACCTTTACAGGCCACTTTCTATTGTAGATTCTGCTTCCTTGTGGTAAACATGGTAGACTCCATGTTTTTGTTCACTTTGAGTGAACTGAGCTTTGAAATTTCTTAAAGGCCATTGTCATCCCTTGTTCACCAGTTGGGATGAGGACTTTTTTGGATTCCATAGTGAGCCATGAATATGACTTGAAGGAATGATTGGTATATGTTTTTATTATTATTTTTGTCTTAACTAGAAGAAAGTAATTCCAGTTGGGGGTCCTCTGAGGGCCTAGGAGTCTTGAGAACTGTAAATGTTGGGCAATTGGCATGGCAACATCTGTGACCTGACTTTAAAAATGAATCATATCTGAATGAAGTGACTAGGTGGGAGTGCCATTGTACAGGTTAGTCATCTTAGGAAAACTGTTGGCCACAGTTTTCTTAGCCTCAATTTTTCACTCTGTTCAATGGGGATTTTAATGCTATATGAGATTTTATGAAAGTTAAACATTTCACATGTACATAGAGGCCAGCAGGTTGAGAATGCTTTCTCAAGGTCACACAGAGTGTTTGAAAAGCCTTAGTGGATATTCTCTGTGTCTAATGTGCTGACCCAGAAAGCATGGTGAAAAGTAGTTTGATTAGAGTGCTGATGCTGTGAGCAACTAAAAGCCATCTGTTTGTACTGATCCTGGTCCAGGTGGGAACTGCTCTGCAGGAATTGAGTAGCTATAGCTTTGTTACCCTTTTTGTTAATTTCATCACTTGTTTAGTTGCTGTGATAAAACACCCTAGCCAAGGCAGTTTATAGAAGAAAGTCTGGTGATATATTGTATGTTTAACAAAATCAGTCTGGAATATCAGAGGACAGAATCACCCACAGTCAAGCTTTGAAGGTAAGGGAGTGGTGACACATGCCTTTAATTACTCAGGAGACAGAAATCTGTAGGGATCACTGAGAGTTCAAGGCCTAACAGCCAGGCAGTGGTACCTTTCACCTTTAATTCTAGCTCTAGGATTATGATACAGAGTTGAATCAGGATGTGAAATTGTTGGACGAGAAAAGAAATATAAGACAAGAGAAGGCAGAAATTCAGCCATTTTGTCTGAAAGACCAGTCAGGCTGAGGACTCAGGACTTACTTACCCTGTTCAGCCTGAGAAGTTGACTGGGTAAGTGGCTGTGGTCTGTTTCCTTTCTCTGATATTCCAGCCTTTCCCCAATATCTGCTCCAGGTTTTTATTATAATACTAAATAGAATTTGTGCTATAAGAATGTTTATTTGGATTCACAATTCCAGAGATTTGAGTCTATTGTGGCAGCAAATGGCTTGGTAGCAGGAGCAAGAAGCTGAGAGATCACCTATTCAACCCTAGTACAAAGGAGACAATAGAGATAACAGGCAGAGGAGACAGGCCTTTTGACTCTCAGAGTCCACCTTCTGTGACACACTTCCTCCAGCTAGGTCATACCTCCTAAACATCTCAAAGATAGCAGTACCAACTGGAGACTTGTTCAGATAGCTGAGCCTAGAGGAAAGGGGTATTCTCACTCAATTCACTGTACTCCTTGACACCCTGCATCTGCAGAGAAGAACATAAATGTAGATGGACATTTCCATGTCCCAACCACCCAGTCCTAAATAACCAATGCAGAGGGTAAATATGAATTATAAATGCTGGTGCAGTAGCTTAGGCTTATTATTAACTAGTTCTTACATTTTAAATTAACCAATTTTCTTATTTATGCTCTGCCACATGGCAGTACCTTTATTAGCATAGCATGTTCATCTCCTACTGCCCTTAGGTCTGGCTGGAGACTGCTGACTTTGCCCCTCTCTTTCCCATTATCTTTAGTCTGGTCACCCCACCTATACTTCCACCTGGCTACTGACCAATCAGCACTTTATTAAACCAATTTGAGTGACAAATTTTTACAGTATACAAGAGGATTATTCCACAGCACATAAAGAACCACATGAAAACAATTCTTACACCAAAGACACAGGTTTTTCTTTTAATATTTATTTATTATGTGTACAGTATACAGAAGAGGGCACCAGATCTCATTGCAGATGGTTATGAGCCACCATGTGGTTGCTGGGAATTGAACTCAGGATCTCTGGAAGAACAATCAGTGTTCTTAACCTCTGAGCCATCCCTCTAGCCCCCCAAAGACACAGCTTTTAGTAGGTTGAAATCTTGAGTGATTTAAACTTGTAAAAGGCTACATTAGACACTCAGAGTAATACCTTGTGGCCAGTGGGAATGTTAAAAGAACATTTAGTGCTTCGTATGTTTTTGTTCATTTGTTTTATTAAGTGTATATCTTAATGCACTAAATTTTAAGAAACTAGCTTACAGGATTATTGGTTCAAGCTGGCTGCTTATCTGTCCATCAGAGTTAAAAAAATAGATCAACACTGAAAACAAATAATAGTCTCCAGAACAGGAATAGGAAGCAGGAGCTGTGAAAGATATAAATGGACACATGCTGCTAGACCACCTACTCTGGAATGTTGGAAAATGTCCATCTCATTTCTTAAGAAAAAGCCTACGATAACAGCATCCAGTGCATTATAGTACCAGATAAGAACAGCTACAGCATAGACACATCCAAGTGTTTGCAGGTGGAAATTCATTTAGATGAAGAACAACACAATTTGAACTTTATCTCAAATTCTTCAATGGAGCTAAATGCTGATTAATTTTTGAACCTTATCAAGATTGATTTTGTTTGTTATCATTTCCTTTGAACACCCAGAGCTTCTGATTTCTTCTAAAACATCAAAATGAAGTGATAACTTACCCTTATCATACTGCACATCCCAATATAACAGGGCCCAACTGGACACAGCATGGAATCCTTTCCCAGTAGCAACAACTATAGCTTGTTGGGCCATGTGACGATGCAACATAGCACCATAAGTGTGTTGCATAAACAGAGACATCAGACATCTGGTTTTCACATTATCAGAACTGTATTATATAAGAAAAAAATTGAAGGTGATGTCTAACAAATGCTCAAGTATGCCAAAGGCTTTAAGCGTTGAATAGGAGTGTCATCTCATTATGAGTGATGTTATGGTACTAGGTGACACTTTCCAGAGGAATCTCTCATTTTGTGTAAGTTCATACTGTGACAAAGGAGATACCTTTTGCTTGAAATGCTTAAACATAATTGGATATAAAAGGGATTTATTATTTTTTCCTGGCAAAGGGAATTACCTGAAGTGTTTCAGGGGGGCTTATCATGCAGAAAGTGTTTTAAAAGAGCAGCCTGGCAAGGATTGTATAGAGGTTAGTGAGGTAAGAGGATGGCACACAGAGGCAGGGGGAGGGGCGTTTTTCCCTTAGCATAGTTCATACACAGCCCTACCATCCAGGCTTGCTCTTGGATTCTCCTCTTTTACCAGAGTGAAAAGCTTTAGGTTCTAGGGCCTCATGAATGCACATGAACACATTTCTAACATTTTCACTAGTACCTATACATAATCTGTATCTACTTAGAATGAATGAACCACTATTCAACTGGAAAAGTGGACAGAGACAGAACATTCTAAGTTCTGTAAGACTTGAGGGACTCTGTATCCTAAGGACAATGGGAAGCTACTGAAGTGATTTATGGCATGCATAAGAAGTTTAAGTTTTGGAGGTCCCTATCCCAAAGATTTGTGTGGCTCAGAAGTAGAGGTGAGAGGGGAGATATGGGGACGACCCTGTGTTCTTATAAAGAGTAACTGGTAACATTTGCTGAGGGATGCAATTTTGAGAGGAGTTTTAGAACAGCAGCAGCTCTGGGTTGTGTTAAGTGTGAGATGCTTGGGTGAATTCCTGGTCCTATGGCCAGTAACGATGAGTACAATGGGCTGGATTGGCACTGGGGATACTGTGCATTTCCTTAGAGGGTTGGTAGAGGAGTGAGACATCAGCGTTGTAAAGAAGTGCTGCCTTAGAGCCAGCCTCTTTGCAGTCATAAGGCACAAACACCTTTGTTTTCTCTTTTTTCTTTTTCTCTTCTCTCTTTTTCTCTCACTGCCATGAAACTCACTGTGTAGAGATTTGTCCTGAAGTCCTATGAAGGCTCCTGCCTCTGACTTTCAGGTTGCTGGATTACCTATGTGAGCTATATGCCACCACCTTTGTCTCTGGAGTATAGGGCACTAATTTCCTGTCAATTAACTGGCTGGTCCCTAACTGCTGGCCTAATGAAGCTCGTTGAGGTCCAGGTTCTTCTATTTATTCTCTAAACGCTAGGAAAAACTGAATAAAATCAACTGTTAGATTTGCCCCCAGGGAGAATAACCAGAACCTATAGTTTAATTTCATGGATATTTGCAGTCTTTCACTTGTCTGTGGTCTCTCATCGGACATGCAGTGGTTTTCAACCCTCCTGTTGCTGAGACCCTTTAATATGGTCCCTCATACTGTGGTTGACAAAGGGTTTGTGCCCCACAGCTTGAGAACCAATGTAAGGATTCTTTAGTTCTGGGCATTTCCCTAACGAAGGTCTAGGCTTGGTGCCACCTTTTCTTCTGTCTGCCTCCTTTGAACTCCCATCTCTCTTTTTAGGATATTAACCAGAAACTCCAGGAGGACAACCAGGAACTGAGGGACCTGTGCTGTTTCCTAGATGATGACCGGCAGAAAGGCAAAAGGGTGTCGCGGGAGTGGCAGAGACTGGGTCGCTACACAGCGGGAGTGATGCACAAGGAAGTGGCCTTATACCTGCAGAAGCTAAAGGAGCTGGAGGTGAAACAGGAAGAGGTGGTGAAGGAGAACATGGAGCTTAAGGAACTCTGTGTGTTGCTGGATGAGGAAAAGGGAGCCGGATGTGCAGGTAGCCGCTGCTCCATCGACAGCCAGGCCAGCCTTTGCCAGCTGGTGGCCTCTGCTGCACCCTACGTGCGGGATGTGGGGGATGGCAGCAGCACATCCAGCACCGGCAGCACTGACAGTCCTGATCATCACAAACACCATGCCAGTGGGGGCAGCCCTGAGCATCTACAGAAGCCCAGGAGTGAGGGCAGCCCAGAGCATACCAAACATAGGAGCACCAGCCCTGAGCATCTACACAAATCCAGGGCTTCCGGGACCCCAGATCACTCCAAAGCACTGAAAGGACCCAGCCCTGAGCACCACAAGCCTTTGTGCAAAGGCAGCCCGGAACAGCAGAGACACCCACATCCAGGGAGCAGCCCGGAAATGCTGCCCAAGCACGTGCTGAGTGGGAGCCCTGAACATTTCCAGAAGCACAGACCAGGGGGCAGCCCAGAACATGCCAGGCACAGCGGAGGGAGCCCTGAGCATCTCCAGAAACATGCCCTTGGTGGGAGCCTGGAGCACCTCCCCAGAGCCAGGGGCACAAGCCCAGAGCACCTCAAACAACATTATGGGGGCAGTCCTGATCACAAACATGTAGGCAGCGGTGGAGGCAGCAGCGGGGGCAGCAGGGAGGGCACTCTCCGACGGCCGGCTCAAGAAGACTCAGCACCCCATCACCGGAATGTCTACAGTGGCATGAACGGTGGGTCAGTACGTGCTAGGGAACTGCTTTCCTTGGCAACTCAGTAGATCCTATGAGTTCAGAGGTGCTCTCTGGCAGGATTAAGAAGGAGAGTGCTGGCTAAGGGTAGGAGGCCTGACATTTCCTGGTTAATGATCATGGGTTTCTTCACTATCCCCAAATTTATTTTATCCTATATAGCCTGAAGGAGCTTGGGTCTAGGGAGGAGCGGTGAATTGTACATCTTGGGCTACTGAGTCGCCAGGGTAAAATCTGTTCTATGTTTAATAAAAATAGATTCATTGACTCTGTCTTTGAACATTTTCCTAGCTGTTTGCTGTGTCCTACCAGGATCCCTTGTGGCATGGTTTCCAGATTATTTTGAAATCCAGTGAATAGCTTATGTATAGAAAGAAATGAGTATTTAAAAACAACAAAGAAATTTCATGTCTCTTAACAGACTCTATGGGTTTTGCTTAAGTACCTGTGCATGTACCTTTATCTTGAAAATTTATTGAAAATTTTCTGTTGGGTTGAAGGTGGTAGCATCAATCTGTGATCTTTATTTGCATTTAAAATGCAGTAAATAATTTCTTCCCTACTCAGAACCTATCATCCTCTTCCCCCAAGTCTCAACCATATTCTGAGCAGGATGTCCTTGCACTGCAGGAGATGACTTTCTGGGTCATTTAAATGCCTGGATAAAATGTGCCCTGTCTGGAGGCTTGAAAGCAGAGCATCTACTGTATTTGCTGAGGCGACATTGTACTAGAGCTTTAAAGCGTTTTGGAATAAGCTTAATTTTCTTGGTTCTGAAATCACTTTGAACTCAAAGTCATTTCTTAAAAGAATATTAAAAAACCCAACTCTTCCCTAGAATTCTTTTGTGTTATGTATGGTTTTTTTGGAGTGGACATGATTTTTTTTCTTCTTTTTTTAAATCAACTGTCATTTTTCTATTCAAGATATTTGAGATTTATCATTTTATTTGAAAACTGCTCTAGAGTCTGTGAGCAGCCAGCTCCAAGCAGGGTTGGGGGCGGCAGCTGGTTTTAGCAGTGACACAAAAGGGTAAATCTTCAGTATTGTACCTAGGGATTTACCTGTTGGATACCATTTTGAGCTAATCTCCCTTTCTAGGGCTGCAGCTGATTCTGGAAGTTTGCCTTCCGGGTACCCAGTGTTCTCCCCAGTGAAAAGGGAGAGTTGGGAGGAATACAAAGCCTCAGGCTTCTTTGTGGTTCATATTGAATGGTGGCTGGAAGGAGCCAATTCTGGTTGTGGTGCCCTGGTGGCTGCTGGCAATTTGACCCTATAGCTCTCCGTGAGAGCTCAAACTCATTTAGAAAGACAGTTGGTTGCTGCTGTCATGAGTTGGGTCACTGGTCATGATACCTGTCTTCAGGAGCCACAGTGGATTAATGAAAAAGTAAACATAATGACTTCTTCATTACTTTTTAATGAGTGTGAGAAGTAACTCTGTGTACTATTTTAAGGAAACTTGTCTTTAAATAATAGAGGGACAAGTGATTCATTTAAAAGATAATTCTTTAAATAAAGAACTAAGTTTTTTAAATCTTATTAAACTGAAAACATTAGTATTATTTTCATTTACTAATATTATTGCATATGTTTATTGGGTGAAATGTGGTAGATTAATACTGTATATACAATGTGGCATTGTTAAAGCAATCTAAATAGCATATGCATTACCCAGCTTACCAATCATGTTTATGTTGGGACATTTGAAGTTTACCTCTTTAGTTATTTTGAGATACATAATACTTTGTTAGTGCCTACTCCTCTGTCTTTTCTGGCTCAGTGGCAGAGTATTTGTGTTGCAAGTACAAGGCCTTGAGTTTGATCCTCAGCTTAAAAAAAAAATCAGTTGATCAAATATTTGTATCTATTCTTGGAGTTTCCCGTCTTGTCATTGGTCAATGTGTCTTTTAAAAAGTTTTTTGTTGTTGTTGTTGTACTATGTTGTTTTTATTATAATCACTTTATAATGTTCTAAAATTAAATATGGTGCCTCCAGCTTTGTTCTTTTTGTTTAATATTGCTTTGGATATTTAGGATCATTTATATATTCATTTTAATTTAAGAATTTTTGTCTACGTCTTTGAAAAATGACATTGGGATTTTGGTAAAGATTATGTTGACTCTTTCAATAATTTGTAGTGGTTTCACAGTATTAATTCTTCCAATATATGATTATAGAATATCTCTAGTTTATCTCTATTTTTTCAATTTATTTCATTAATGTTTTATAGTTTTTAGTATGCAGGCCCTTTATTGTCTTAATTATGTATATGTGTATAGTATGTATTTGTGGTGCATGCACGTATGAATTCATGTATGGAGTTTGGAGGAAGGACATTGAGTCATGCTTTATTCCTTCCCTTATTCCCCTGAGACAGAGTCTTTTACTGAACCTGGAGCTAGACTGGTGACCATCTGTTTCTGCATCCCACCTTCCCTTGCCCCCAAAGCTGGGCTATTTCTGGCTTTTGTGTGGGGACTGGGGATTAGAACTAAGGTCCTTACACCTGCATGGCAAGAGCTGCTACCTATTGAACCATTTTACCAGACCTCTTTCTTCAAATTTATGTAGATCTTTTTACTGTTTGCTATTGTTTTTCTTAGTATAGATGGTATTTCCCTTTCTATTAATTTCTTTGTTGAATAGTTGCGTAGTAAATAGAAATGTTACTGATTTGGGAACACTGGGTTTATGTCCTATAAAGTCACCTAATGATTACCAGGTCTAACAATATTTGTAGATACTTTAGAATTTTCTATATAAAATCATGTTATCAGAATATTTGACAATTTCATCTTTTTCTTTCTATTAAGATGTGTCTTATTTATGTTTTGGCAAGACTTTTAGTCCTGTGACAAGCAGAGTCATGAGAATGGGCATTTGAGAGAAAAAGCTTTCACATTTCTGCTGGTTTGAATGTGCAACACTGGCCTTTACTGTGGTGCATTTCTTCTCTAATCTGTTCACTTACTTTTTATAAAAAGATGTGGATTTTTGTCAAATGCTTTTAAAGGTAGATCTTCAGATAAAGATGATATCACTCTTGACTCATCATTATCTGAATTAAAGTAAACTTAGTGGGCCGAACAAATGACTTTAAAATATAAAAGTATAATAATTAAACTATAAATCTATTATAATTGTTACAGTATTGAAAAATTTCATATATAATTTACTTCTTGTGTCTAAGTGTTTTCATTCTTAAGTAACGGCTCTTCCGCTAAGAGTTGATATCCTCACCACTGTGTGATTCAAGCACATTTGCATTGCATTTTTATTTCAGTAATTAATTGGAAAATCAAGTGGCACAATGAGATATTTCTGGATCACCAACCTGTAAACTTTGGCATTGGTAGCTTGTATTTGTTCTGCCATTACAAATTAATTTTTGATATGGATGGTAAAATATACTTTCCTCTACTTTTAAATCCACACACAATTTGTTGTAATCATTGGTGTATGAACAGATAAGAACCAGCCAGGAAGTTAATCCTGAATTGCAGATTGACTAAGTCATTTCCAGAGCCACTCTGTTTGGGGTTGGTGTGAAATATGAGTGTTGTGGATTAAGCTCTTGCATATTTTTGCATGAACAAGAAGAAGCCTGCGAACGCAAGTGGGAAGACAATTTGAACTTGGCAGCTGAAATAGGTAAACTGTGTGCCTGCAGGGCATTGTCCTCCCCACCAAAGTACCACACCCAAGTACACTGAGGAAATCTGAAAATGTCTCAGCTGACTGTGCCTCCAACATCTTTAAATTTTTCCCATGCCTTCAGTTACAAACTTTAGAGACCTTGAACTTAACTTACTAGTTTCTTTTGGCCAACATGGCTGATGGAATCTCCAAGCAGAATACATATGTAAATTTTAGATACATTTTCTCTCTTGAAACTTCTAAGTTCTTATAGTCAATTATAGCTGTTTGAAAAACAATAATATCAACACACAAAGGCACATATCTTCAAAACTAACCCAAATCTTTGAACATGGAGGTACTTCCTTATAAATTTCCTCTTTTTTAGTTTATAGAAGGCAAGGGAGTTTCATTTTCAAAAATAAAGTAAATTCAACATTTACTGCATTTTAATATTAAGGCATTTACCAATTTATGAAGGTTGCTTATTGTGCTTCAGATTTGTAATTATAAAAATCATGAATAGCTACTCCTAACTTTAGAAACTGGACTCCATGCATTGAAAAGGTGGGTTTTATTCCCTGATTCTGTTGAAATCTGCCATTAAGCTCATGTTTCTTAGAAGGTGCAGGTGTCTCCTTTCACAAGTCCTCTTTGCAGATGAAGCTGGAGG
>PVIH01003092.1:31491-154900 GCA_004025045.1 Sigmodon hispidus
TTTTTTTTTTTTTTTTTTTTTTTTTTTTTTTTTTTTTTTTTTTTTTTTTTTTTTTTAACAACAGTTCTTCTCTGTTTGTCTCAGAAAGAGGCAGTTTACCCCCTGAGAATTACCAGTAAACAAACAATTAATAAAAGTTTTTTATTTTAATTCCAGAGGCATACATTGTTGGCTATCATAAAAAGAGAAGGAAAGTATAGAACAAATAGCAGCCTTTTGTCTTCTTTTGTATTGTCTTCTTTCTAAAATCAAGAGGGTCACATACATGTTTCCTTTGAGTGCATTTGTTTTCCTCCCTCCGTCCCTCCTTCCCTTTATTTCATCCTCCATATATAATATATCCCAACTGAAGAAGCTTCCCCTACCTTCCCCTCTGTCCCCCACCCCCCACCCGTGTGTCTCCTTAGAAAATATGACTCAAGATACAATACTTCTAAGTATAAACTCTCACGTCAAGGCTGGACAAGGCAAACCAGTAGAAGAAAAAAAATCCCAAGAGCAGGCAAAAGAGTCAGACACCCCTATTGTTAGTAGTCCTTCAATACACCAAGCTAACAACCATAACATATATGTAGAGGTTCTAGAGTAGACTTATGAAGGCTCTGCAATTGTCGCATCAGTTTCTGTGAGCTCCCATTACCCCTGCTTATTTGATCCCATCAAAAATCAGAAGTCCATAGGTGTGTAGATTAATGTCTGGGTCTTCAATTTGATTTCATTGATCAACGTGTCTGTTTTATGCCAATACCATGTTTTTTATTACTACAGCTTTGTAGTACAGCTTGAAATCAGGATGATGATATCTCTGGAAGTGTGTTTATTGTTCAGGATTGTTTAATTGTCCTTTTTGGTTTGTTTTTGTGTTTGTTTTCCATATGAAGTTGAGTATTGTCCTTTCAAGGTATGTTAACAATTATGTTATAATTTTGATGGTGATTATGTTGAATCATAGATTGGTTTTGGTTAGATGACCATTTTTACTATGTTAATCATACCAATCCATAAACTTGGACATCTTTCCATCTTCTGATATCTTCTTCAATTTTTTTCTTCAAATTCTTGAAGATTTTGTCACAAAGGTCTTTCATGCTTGGTTAGAGTAACCCCCAAGATATTTTATATTATTTGCTGCTATTGTGAAGGGTGTTATTTCCCTGATTTCTTTTTGAGTCTGTTATTTGCATATTGGAGAGCTTCTGGTTGTTTTGAGTTAATCATGTATCCAGCCACTTTGATAAAACTCTTTATCAGCTGTAGGAGTTTCCTGGTGGAATTTTTTGGGTCACTTATGTATACTATCATATCATCTGGAAATAATGATACTTTGGCTCCTTCCTTTCTAATTTGTATCCCCTTTATCTCCTATAGTTTTCTTATTGCTCTAGCTACAACTTTGAGTACTATATTAAATAGATATGGAGAGAGTGAACAGCCTTGTTTTGTCTATGATTTTAGTAGAATGACTTCAAATTTCTCTCCATTTAGTTTGATGTTGGCTGGAGGCTTGCTGTATATTGTTACCTATATTATGCTTAGATATGTCCCTTGTATCACTGATCTTTCCAAGACTTTTATCATGAAAGATTTTGGATTTTGTCAAAGGCCTTTTTTTGTATATAATGAGATGATCATGTGGCTTTCCTTCTTCAGTTTCTTTATATGGTAGGTAGATTACATTGACTAATTTCCATTTGTTGAACCATTCCTGCATCTCTGCAATGAAGTCTACTCAGTCATGGTGGATAATCTTTCATTTATGTGTTCTTGGATTTGATTTGCAATTATTTTATTGAGTATTTTTGCATCTATGTTAATAAGGAAAATTTGTCTGAAATTCTATTTAAATCTATGTGTAGTTTGGGATATTAGGGTAAATATGGCCTTATTAAATGAATTTGGTAATGTTTCTTCTGTTATATTTTATGGTATAATTTGAGAAGTATTTGTGATAGCTCTTTTGTGAAAGTGTGTTAGAATTCTGTGCTAAAATTATCTGATCCTGGCCTTATTTTAAGTTTGTTTGTTTGTTTGATAGACTTTTAACAATTGCTTCTATTTCCTTAGGGGTTATAGGCCTACTTACATTGTTTATGTCATATATATATTTAACTTTGATAAATGGTATGTATCTAGAAAATTATTTTCCAATTTTTTAAGAGTAAAGATTTTTAAAGTATACCCATATGATTCTCCTGATTCTCTTGATGTCTGTTGCTATGTCCCCCTTCTTGTTTTTTATTTTGTTACTTTGGATGTTCTTACTCTGTCTCTTAGTTAGTTTGGAAATATTTTGTCTATCTTGTAGATTTTTTTGAAAGAAACAGCTCTTCATTTTATTGATTGTATTCTTCTCTTTGTTTCCAATTTATTGATTTCAGCAGCACTCTGTTTGATTTTTTTTTTTTTTTTTTACCATATATTTCTCTTGGGTGTGCTTGCTTCTTTTTGTTCTAGAGCTTTCAGGTGTGCTATGAGGTTGCTAGTATTTGATTTCTCCAAATGTTTTATGTAGGCACTTAGTGTTATGAACTTTCCTTTTAGTACTGCTTTTATTGTTACCCATATGTTTGGGTATGTTATATATTTATTTTAATTAAATTCTAGAAAGTCCTTCATTTCTTTTTTTATTGCTATCTTGACCCAGTTTTCATTCAGTAAAGAATTGTTTGGTTTTCATGAGTTTGTAGACTTTCTGTTGTTGTTGAAATTCAGCTTCAACCTGTAGGGGTCTGTAGAATTCAGGGAGTTATTTCAATTTTTTTATGTGTGTGTCTGTTGAGACTTTCTTTGTGAGTGAGAATGTGGTAAATTTTGGAGAAAGCTACTTTGGGTGAAATGTCCTGTAGATACCTATTAAGTCCATTTGGTTTATAATGTCTATTAGAGTCAGTATTTTCCTTTTAGCTTTGGCTGGATGTCTTTTCCATTGGTGAGAGTTGGTTATTGATTGTTGTTCTTAGTATCTGTGCTACTGGTGTTATATTTAGGAAGTGGTCACCTGTGTCAGTGCTTTGGAGGGTATTTCCCACTTTCTTTTCTATCAAGTTCAGTGTGGCTAGGTTTATGTTGAGGTCTTTGATCCACTTGAATTTGAGTTTTGTGCAGGGTGATAGGCTTGATTTATTTGCATTTTTTTTTTTTTTTTTTTTTTTGCACTCTCCCAGCCAGATGTGCCAACACTATTTGTTAAAGACACTATCTTTTTTTCCATTGAATATTTTGGGCCTCTTTGTCAAAGATCAGGTGTTCACAGGTTTTTGGGTTAATTTCAGGATCTTCAATTCAATTTCATTGACCCGAAAGACTGTTTTTATGCCAGTACCAGGCTATTTATATTACTGTAGCTGTCTAGTGTAACTTGAAGTCAGGGATGGTGATGCCTCCTGAGGTTATTTGTTGAGCAAAATTGTTTTGACAATCCTGGCTTTTTTGTTATTCCAAATGAAATGGAGTATTGTTCTTTCAAGATCTGTAAAAAAATTGTGTTGGGATTTTGATGGGGACTGCATTGAATCTGTAGATTGCTTTTGGTAGGATTGATATTTTTACTATGTTGATCCTGCCTATCCAGGAACATGAGAGATTTTTTCCATTTTCTGATATCTTCTTCAATTTCTTTCCTCAGTGATTTAAAGTTTTTGGCAAGTAGATATGTTACTTCTTTGGTTATAGTTACTCCAACGTATTTAAAGCTATTTGCAGCTATTATAAAGGGTGATGTTTCCCTTATTTCTTTTTCAGCCCTTTTATCTTTAGTGTATAGGAGGGCTACTGATTTCTTTGTGTTAATCTTGTATCCTGCTACATTGCTGAAGGTGTTTATCAATTGTAGAAGTTCCCTGGTAAAATTTTGTGGATACAATCATATCAGCTGCAAATAGAGATAGTTTCACTTCTTTTCCAATTTGTATCTCCTTAATCTCCTTGTGTTCTCTTATTGCTTTAGCTAAAACTTCCAGCACTATATTTAATAGATAAGGGGAGAGAGGACAGCCTTGTCAAGTTCTTATTTTTGTGCGATTGCTTTGAGTATTTCACGAGTTAGTTTGATGGTGGCTGTCGGCTTCTTGTAAATCGTCTTTATTATATTTAGATATTTTTCCTATATTTCTGATATCTCCAGGACTTTTACCATAAAGGAATGTTGGATTTTGTCAAAGGCTTTTTCAGCGTCTAAGAACATAATCCTGTATTTTTTTTTCCCTTCAGTTTGTTTATATGATGGATGATATTTATAGTTTTTTTCATATGTTGAACCATTTCTGGGATTAAGCCTATTTGAACATGGTGGAAGATATTTTTTATATATTGCTGTACACAATTTGCCAGAATTTTGTTGTGAATTTTAGCATCAATATTCATGAGGGAAATTGGTCTGTAATTCTCCTTCTTTGTTGTGTCTTTGAGTGGCTTGAGTATTAGGGTAATTGTGGCGTCATAAAAAGAGTTTGACAATATTCCTCGAGTTTCTACTGTATGAAACAGGTTGAGGATTATTGGTAGTAGATCTTATTTGAATATCTGGTAGAATTCTGCAATAAAACCATCTGGACCTGGGTTTTTTTTTACTTGAGAGGCTTTTAATCAGAGCTTCAATTTCCTTTATGTTTATAGGTCTGGTTAGGTCTTTAATCTGATCTGGATTTCATTTTGATAAATGGTACCTGTCCAAAAAGCTGTCCATTTTTCCTAGGTTTTCCATTTTTGTGGAGTATAGATTTTCAAAGTATGACCTGGTAATTCTCTGGATTTCCTGGGGGTCTGTTGTTTTGTCTCTCTTTTCATTTCTGATTTTGTTGATTTGAATACACTCTCTCTGCTTTTTGGTTAGTTTGGATAAGGGTTTAACTATCTTGTTGACTTTTTCAAAGAACTAACTCTTTATTTCATTGATCCTTTGTATTCTTTTTGTTTCAATTGTATTGATTTCAGCTCTAAGTTTGATTATTTCCTGCTGTCTACTCCTTCTAAGTGAGTTTGCTTCTAATTGTTCTAAGGTTTTCAGCTATGCTGTTAGTTCTCTAGTGTGGGATTTCTCTAGGTTTTCCATATAGGCATCTAGTGCTATAAATTTTCTTAAGACTGCTTTCATTGTGTCCCACAAGTTTGGGTATGTTGTGCATTTATTTTCATTAAATTCTAGGAAGACTTCGGTTTCTTTCTTAATTTCTTTCTTGATGCAGAGGTGGTTCAGCTGAGTGATGTTTAGTTTCCCTGAGTTGGTAGGTTTTCTGTGATTTTTGATGCTGTTGAACTTTAACTTTAGACCATGGGGGTCTTATATGATGCAAGGGATTATTTCCATTCTTTTGTATCTATTGATATTTGCTTTATGACCAATTATCTGGTCAATTTTTGAAAAAGTTCCATTGGGTGCTGAGATACATGTATATTCCTTTGTGTTTGGGTGGAAGTTTCTCTAAATATCTATTAAATCCATTTGCATCATAACCTCTGTTAGACTTCTTGTTTCTCTGTTGAGACTCTGTCTGGTTACCTATCCATGGGTGCAAATGGGGTATTAAAATCTCCCACTATTAGCGTGTAAGGATTGATGTGGGATTTGAACTTTAGTAATGCTTCTTTTTCATAGATAGGTGCTCTTATATTAGGGGCATAAATATTCAGGATTGAACTCTCATCTTGTGCCTTCAGAGGTTGGAGAAGGCATTGGATCCCTTAGGATTGAAGTAAGAATCTTTTCAGAACCACCATGTGACTTTTTGGAAACAAACCTGGGTCCTCTTGAAGATCAGTGAGTACTCTTAACCAAGAGCTATCTCTTCAGTCCCAACAACCTCTACTTCTGAGAAACAAGGAGAATATTATCACAGAGAACTAGGTACTATACAGAATTTACAGTAATCAAGTTGAGATCTATGGTAAATTTAGGGTTTGGACAGCTGTGCCAACCCACATTCATTCACCACAAGTGAATAGGAACTGTGCTAATGAAATGCAGGGTTCTATGTTTTCAAAATACATAGAAACGACTCACAACCAATGTATATGCACAATAAAAATGTGGCATGTAAAAAAAAAAAAAAAAAAAAAAGAAATCTCATCCTGATCAATTTTTCCTTAGATGGGTAAGTAATGTCCATCCTGGTCTCTTTTAATTGATTTTAATTTGAAGTCTACTTTGTTAGATATTAGGATGGCAACACCAGCTTCTTTCTTTGGAAAATCTTTTCCCAACCCTTTACTGTGAGCCTGTGTCTGCCTTTAGGTTGACATGTGTTTCTTGTATGCAGCAAAAGAATGGCTTCTCTTTTTGTATCCATTGTGTTAGTGTGTGTCTTTTTATAGGTGAATTGAGTTCATTGATATTAAGGGATATTAGTGACCATTGATTGTTATTTTTTGGTGATAGCTTGCCCTGGCCAGCAGGGTCTTCAGCATGGACCTAGACCTGGGAAGGAATCAAATGGAAGGCAGGAACACGAAAGAATGGAAGGACAAGACAAATCTCTCTGTTCAAGTCCTCCCCTTTGCTTTATTATTACAGCAATATTTATACAGAATCTCTGCCATGCAGGTAGCTGGGAGGAAGGGGGTGGGAAATACAAAAGAATGTGGCAAGCCTTTGAGGGAGAGTAAGGAAATCTGTTATCTGTTGAGGATCTAAAGGGTGTCACCTGCTGGGCTGGGGGAGCAGCAGGAGAACGCTGGAGGATGTCACCTGCTGAGCTAAGAGGGTCAGGCCAGACTGTCAGGAGTCATGGTTAAGCTACAAGCAAAAGGGAATGTAGCCTTCTGGTAAATAGCTGCTGGATAGCTATAGGAGCTAAAAAATAAGTTGGCTTTGGCTCCCAACAATAGCTAATATGTATTTCCTTTCTTTGGAATTTTGTTCTGTGGGATTATCAATTGTTTATGGTTTCATGGGTGTATCTGGGATCCTTAGTTTGGAGTTGTCCCTCTAATGCTTTCTGCAGGGCTGTATTTGTGGATAGGTATTGTTTCAGTCTGACTTTGTCATGAAATATCTTGTTTAACCCATCTATGGTGATTGATAGTTTTGCTGGGTACAGTAGTCTAGGTTTGCAGCCATGTTCTTTTAGTGTTTGTATAACTTCTGACCAGGACTTTCTTGCCTTCAATGTTTCCATTGAATATTCACATGTTATTCTGATGGGTCTGCCTTTATAGGTAAGTTGACCCTTTTCTTTTACAGTTCTTAAAATTTTTTCTTTGTTCTGTATGTTTTTTTTTTTTAAATTTTTTTTTAAACTTTATTTATTTAATTTATTTATTTGCCTTGGTGTTTGCCTGGAACTGGAATTACAGACAGTTTTTAGCTGCCATGTGGGTGCTGGGAATCGAACCCAGGTCCTCTGGAAGAGCAGACGGTGCTCTTAACCGCTGAGCCATCTCTCCAGCCCCCTGTTCTGTATGTTTTATATCCTGATTATTATGTGGTACTTGGACTTCTTTGGGAGTCAAATCCTTTTGATGTCCTGTAAGTTTCTTGTATCTTTATTAACATTTCCTTCTTTAAGTTAGGAAAGTTTTCTTCTATGACTTTATTAAATACATTTTCTTTGCCTTTGAGCTGGTATTCTCCTTCTTCTGTCTTACTGTTCTCAGGTTAGGTCTTTTCATGGTGTCCCATATTTTCAGAACATTTTGTGTTATGGCTCTTTTGGTTTTAGTGTTTTCTTTGACTGATGTATCTATTTCTGCTATTGAGTTTTCCACTCCAGAGATTCCCTCTTCAATGTCTTGGATTCTGTTGGTTATGCTTGCTATCTGTAGTTCCAGCTCTTCAGATGTTCTATTTTCACCTTTGCATCATTTTATGCCTTTTATATTGCTTTTTTTTCAATTTTTAGTTCCTGAATTGTTTCTTTCACTTTTTGGTTTTCTCTTTCTTGGTATTCTTTGTTTTCTTTCAAGGATTTGTTTATGTCTTCAATTTTTTTGTGTGATTTTCTTCTATTTCTTTAAGGGTATTTTTTATATCCTCTTTTAAGTCTTCTATAACCTTCATAAAGGTGTTTTGTGGTTGTTGTTTCCTTCTGTTTCCTCTTCATTGCTCTGTTTGGGTCTTGGTGTTGTAGAACTACCAGTTTCTTCCTTGGTTGCCTTGATTTTCTTTATATTGCTATATGTATTCTTGCACGTGTATGTGCTTATTGCTTCAGTGGTTCACAGTTAGTCAGCTCCTAATCAGTTGTGGCTAGAGGGCTTGTGTGTTTCCTGTCTGCTCTGAACAAGGGGTCTGCATGATCTCTGACTCCACTCTGGACATGGTATTGCATTTTGGAGGTGCTTGATTGTCTATGATGATGCAGCTCGACCTGGAGGCATGTCCCAGCTGTGGGAGGTCCTTTGTCTTGGGGTAGCTGTGGTACTTTCCTCCCAGCTAAAGCCTTGGGCCTTTCTGCTAGCAAGAGTCCGAGATCAGAACCTTGAGTGTGACCCTGTCCGGGAAGAGGGATTCTCCGGATGTGCGGCCCTCGAGCTGGAATCTGTTTACCTCTGTTTTCTGTATTTTCATCAGTATAGTTAGCCTCCTTAGATTGGAATTTTCCTTCTAGTACTTTTTACAGGGTAGGATTTGTAGATGAATATTTTTTAAATTTGACTTTCTCATAGGCTTTCTTGCTTTTTCCTTGCTAAGAGATATTGTTCTTGTACACTGTAAATATTTTTTTGCCAGTATTGTGTTAATAAAATGCTGATTAGCCAGTAGAAAGTATAAATAGGCTTAGCAGAATTCTGAGAGGCTGAAGAGGAAAGAAGACGAGAATCGCGCTCTGAGAAAAGATACCAAGCCACATGGCTAAACAAGATAAGAATCATAAATTAGTTTAAGAGTAAGAGTTATCAAGTAATAAGACTGAGCCATAGGCCTAACATCTTGTAATTAATATCAGCCCTTAAGTGATTCTTTGGGATTAAGGGACTGCTGGTCAGGACTTTGGGGATAGATTGGCCAGAACCTTCTGACTACATTTTCTTCTATGGTGACTGGAAGTTTGTCTGGCTATAATAGTCTGGGCTGGCATCTCTCAGAGTCTGCAGCACATCTGTCCACTTCTGGCTTTTACAGTCTCCATTGAGAAGTCATGTATAATTTCAATAGGTCTGCCTTTATATGTTACTTGGTCTTTTTCTTCTTAGTTTTAATATTCTTTCTTAGTTTATTGTTTTGATTACTATTCAGCCAGAGTACTTTATTTTCTTGTACAATCTATTTGGTGTTTTGTATGTTTCTTGTACCTTTATAGGCACTTTTTTTTTTTTAGGTTAGTAAAATTTTCTTTCATGATATTGTTGAAAATATTTTTCTGGACCTTTGAGCTGGTATTTTTCTCTTTCTCTTTCTATTATTATGTTTGGTGTTAAGTTTGGTCCTTTCATAGTGTTCCACATTTCCTTAGTGGTTTTGTATCAGGAATATTCTAGATTTAATGTTTTGTTTGGCTGATGTATTCATTTCTTCTGTTGTATCTTCCATGCCTGGAACTCTCTCTTTTACCTAGTGTATTCTGCCTATGAAAGCTTGCCTCTATAGTTCTTGTTCACTTACTTAGATTTTTCATTTCCAGAATTTCTTCAATTTATTTTTTCTTTATTGCTTTTGTTTTCATTTTCAGGGTTTTTGTTTGTTTGTTTGTTTGTTTCCTTCAACTGTTTTCCTTCCCCTTGAGTTTCTTGGCTTTAAAAGGAATCTATTCATTCTATTTTTTTTATTGTAAACATATTTTGCTTGATTATTTATGAATTAATTATGATAGACATGAAATGAATTATAAACATTTGTTACAGTTGGATTTTTCAAGTTTTCTCCACTAATGTTTAACAAAATATTGTTTCAAAAGTTGTGCTGCCAAAACATGGGGTAATGGCTATCAAAAGCCATTTGTGACAGTGATGCTTTTTAAATATACTCCTGTGAGGTTCTCTCAAATGTACCTTTCATCAATTAATATAGGATTAATTTTTTTATTATTCTCAGGCAACCTCATGTTCATTCATTTTGGTCAAAAGCAAAATGTGAACTTTTTCCAAACTCTCGTGTGATTATCCTGTTATAAATCACCCATTTTTAAATGTGAGAAGGCATGGTTATCTGTTTAGGCTTCCAGAATATTAGAAAACTTCAACAACTAAAGTATGCATAGCAGAATTTTAGCTTTTTGTTTGTTTGTTTGTTTAAGTTTACCTGTATTTTTTTCTTTTTGATTGTCTTTTACTGAAGTCTTTTAAGAGATTTATTTATTTTCTTTTTAAGGACCTCTAGTATCTTCTTAAAGTTGGTTCTAAGGTCCTTTTCTTGTGCTTCAGCTGTGGTGAAATATTCAGGGCTCCTTCTTTCCACAGGTGTGGCCTCTGGTTTGCAGGCAATATTTGCTCAAATTGAGGGCTGGGCCATAGCAAGAGAAGGGGTGGAGGGATTGAGGATAGGGTGGGGTGGTGCACTGAGAGAGTTGAGGAGACCTCAGGTGACCTACCTGGACTTCCATAGGTCTGTATGTCTGATCAAGCATGGGATCTCTGTCCCAGTGGCTTTTGAGTACATTTCAATGGGCAATAACTATGTTCTCCTACATCACCCTAGCCACCAGGACACACAAAGAAATTCTTTGCTTCGTATAAGTCAGGTCTCTTTAGAGGAGCTTTAGAGCTTTAGAGGACTCACTGGTAGGGATGGGAGAGTTACATGCCCAACTCTTGACAGTTTCTTGCTACCCCTGTTATTGGTGGTTTAGAGACACATTAGAGACAGAAAGAGAGGTCATGTCTCCTCTCTCTACACAGGGACAAATGTGTGTAGATACCACCAGTCCTTCAAGTTTGGCAGAGGGCAAAATTCTTTAAGTTTTACTTTAAAGTTTCCTTTATAACCCAGGCTAGCCATGCTTAGTGATCCTCCTGCTTCCTGATCTCCTTCCCAAGTAAGTGATAGATTCCAGACACCCCAGGTTTATAAAACTACTCTTTATTGTGCTGGTTTCCAACTTGGATGCAGATTAAACTTACAGTGACCTTGAATACATCAGTATGCAGATGATGTTGACTGGGTGCATCAGAAAACATTTAGTAGTGGTGTGACCAGGCAGGAGATAACCTTTCCATGTATAAGAATCTGTGGATGGCACAAAAGCCTCAAATACTAAAGCATTCTGGGAAGAAGAATGTTTAATTCTCCTTTCCCCGTGAATAGAAGTAATGAAGATAGCAGCAGGTATTGTGAGTCTTTGCTCCTCAACTCTAGGTCAGGGCTGTCTGAACGTTCAACTGCTTTGAGATAGAAAAATCTGTGGTTTTGGTTGAAGGATTTGTTTGGCTACTTTCAGGACAAAGC
This sequence comes from Sigmodon hispidus, assembly GCA_004025045.1. Classification (NCBI taxonomy): domain Eukaryota; kingdom Metazoa; phylum Chordata; class Mammalia; order Rodentia; family Cricetidae; genus Sigmodon; species Sigmodon hispidus. The sequence goes on from PVIH01003092.1 coordinate 42,809, forward strand.
TGACTTGTGAGCAATGGCCAAGACTACTTTACTATTACAGAGAAGGCTCTGAGTCCAGCTGTGAAATGAATATGGCTTTCTTTCTCATTCATAGTGGATATTGGTAGTGTATATAGACCCTGCAATGTGGACTATTTTCCACAACACAGTGCTGCATTTCAAACCTCTCACTGTTGATTTTTACCCAGAGGTTTACACTGTTCCTAATTCATACCAGGATCATTAATGAATAAGAAAAACTACGTGAAAGGGAAAATAGCTTTATTTGTGAGTGTGAGATAACCTTTGTTGGAGGAACTCAGCAGAATTTCTCCAGAGCAAGGTTGTCTGGATTATGTAGTGCTGTTTGATAGTAGAAATGATCATTCTTACAAGTCTGTTGTTTTGATTTAAAAATAAAAGCTATGCATTGCACATTCATGCATCTAGACAGTAGAAATTGAAGATCTTCAGTTATGAAATGTTAGAACTGAGTTTCATCTCAGGTATGTTATGTTGTGTTAGTTATTGGAACAGAGGTTTTTCTTAAGATCTTAGCATTTAATAACCTTATATGTACTTTGATAGAAAATCAATTGAAGAAGTTTTGAAAAGTAGAATCATACTTGTATGTGTAAAATAAATTGCATTAATTGCAAAAGCCATTTGATTGAATGACATAAAAGTCACAAAGTCTCTAAGAGACAACCAACTGGAAAACTTAGATGAGTTAGTTCAATTTAAGATGTTTTGAAAAGTAGACTTTATTGTACCATACTTGTATGTATAAAGCATGTTGCATTAATCATGAAATATATTTGATTGAATGATATAAACTGTTCTAAGTATTATGCTTTTTGTTTATGAAAATCCTAGAGTGTCTGAGAGGTCATTGGAAAACTTGAAAGGTTTAGGAACATACCAGCTGGTGCTGTGACCAGTCTTTTCTATAGGAAGATTATTCGTGTTTGCTATGTGTATGTATTTATGGGTAGATATTCATCACCACATGAACAAGTAAATACCATGGGAACATAAAATATATAGAACTGCCTACTCAGTGATGATAAAGTATTCTGGAAACATTATTGTAGGGGTCTTAGTAAAACTTTACCAGACAGAAGCGAAAATGGGAACCCAAAATTTCCTAGAATTATAAAAAAATGAACAACAACAGTGTTTGTCTTGTGTAGCACCATAGGCCCAATGTATGCTTGATAGGAACAAATTTTCCAGACTGAAGTTTCTAGCAATAAGCTTTAACATTTCTCAAACTGCATTAATATCCCTGGATAGGGCATGATCCTATGATAATCATGTTGCCTGTGGCACTGTCTTCCTCTTTAGGCTGGGCTCACTCAGGTTCTCACTTTTGATAGAGCCACACTGTTCATAACTGTGTGTATAAAGAAGAGCAAATGCCTTTAGGCTGTCCTTCTATGAATTAATCGTCATTGCCGTGTATTTTGCCTTTACTTTTCTCTCTCTTTTGTGTGTAGTGTATTTATGTGTGTGCTTGTGTGAGAGAGCACTCCTATAGATGCAGGGTTGACCTCTGGTGTCTTCTACCTTACCCACTACATTGTTTGAGACGTGGTCTCTCTTAAACCCAGAGAGACTAGCAAGCTCTTGAGATTTGCCTTTCTTTGCCTGCTAGGATTACAGATATGTATGATCCAAACACCGACCCTTATGTTTACCAAATTAACTATCTCTCAAGCACCTATTTTGTCTTTTTAATATTTATTCGTTATGTCCAGGTCTAGTTTAGCTTTTCTGTAATATAGGAACTCAAGTGGTTATGTTTATGGTATTTTGACATAAGCATGCCTGTGTTTAATGATATTTTAACACAAAGTGTGTATGATGAGCATTGTATATATTTGTAAAATTAATTTTGAACTCGATTCTATGATATGTTAGGAATAGTTTCATTTTATACAACAAGCTGACCTCAAGAGAGCCAGAGAAGAGAGTAGACTGTGAAACATTTGAAAACAGATGAATGAGATCTCAGCACTGATCTGTGGAGATCTGTCATGGGGGTGTGCCTGACAGAAACTGCATTCTTGGGCATGGCATGCAAGAACTTCCAGGAGGAAGAAGCTGCTCTTTCTTGAGCAGAGCACCTGAGGCAGCAGAGAAGCAGGAGGGTGGCAGAGGGCACACAGCAGGATGTGTTCTTATCCTGAGTCAAGCCTGGGTCTCCTCTCTAACCGGGAAGGTGATGACTGGGCTGCATAAGGTGTTGCTCACTTTCAGTGTCCCTGAAATACTCCAAGTCATGTGTATTCAGGAACCACTGCTACTCAGACTGGCAGGGAGGCAACTTAAGAACAGAACCTTCAGAACTGTAGTTCTTTAGATCTTGCTTTTCTCTGAGGTAGAAAATGATGGCTTTTTCAGCTATGCAAAGGTTATACTGAAATTATTTGCATGATTTCTCTGATTTTCCTTTCTCCCTTTCCTTTCTACTCCTTTACATCCCCTCTTAATTTTTTTCCTTTGTGTGTGCATGTATAGAGTACATGTGTGCATGTGTGTGTGTACATGTGTGCATGTGTGTGGAGTTGCATGTATGCATGTTTGTGGAAGCCAAAGGTGACTTCAGGTGGGTGTTGTCTCAGATAAATTTCCAACTTGTATCTGAGACAGTTTCTCACTGAGCCTCAGAGCTCAGGGCTTGACTATAGGGTCTGACCACTAATCTTGGAAGAGTCACTTTTCCTTGATAGCCGTTCCCCAGCTCCATCTCCTTCTACCAGTTCTGGAGTTACAAACATGTCACCAAGGGTAGCTTTTATGTGTTTTTTCAGTATTGAAATTCAGGTTCTCATGTTTGCATGACAGGCAGTTTGCCAACTGAGTCATCCTTCCAGCCCTTTCTACCTTTGGGTCCTTGACCATACACAGAATTAAGTACATTATAGGGCATTCATTGAACATTAAATGCTTTCAATTTAAATAACTGAGTGACTTTTCTCACATGTACCTCTTCTACCCCCATTTTTCCATTACAGAGAAAAACTGAATCCTTCAGATCTGGCAAATGAATATTCACAGCACTGTTTTTGACTGCTGGTATGGTTGAGTATAGAATGCTTTAATTGACTTCTTTAAAAATATGTTTTACTTTTTAAAATTAAAATGCATCATATTTCCCTTCTGTTTTCTAATTTCAGCCCTTGTGTCTACTGCGTCTTGCCCTGTATCAAGTTTACGCCTTCTATTTCCTTAATTGTTGTTATGTGTGTGTGTGCCTAAATATATAAATACAAACTGCTACGTTTTTATAAGGTTACCTGTATGTACATAATTTCAGGGCCCTGATATTTCTCCTTTCCATGTGAATGTGTCTGCTGCTGTCGTCACTGTTCAGGTCTTGCTTGGGCAGTTGATAAGACTTCATAGGCTTCTCTGACATCACTAGGAGATTAAATGTTACAACAAACTTCCTGTTCCTCTGGCTCTTACAAGCTTTCTAACACCTTTCTTCCACTATGATGCCTGAGCCTTAAGGGAAGGAGCTTTGTTGTAGATATATCAGTTGGGGCTGTTCACTACATGGCTACTTGTTCTACACATTTTTGATCAGTTGTAATTTTCTGTAGTGGTCTCTGTATATTGCAAGGAGACCTTTTAATTTTATATAATTTCATTTTTTTGTTGTTGTTAAGGGGTGAAACCTATACTGTATGTATAAGGGTAACTATTCAAACATTCAGATGTAGGTACAGAATTATGCTGGTTTAGTAAGTGGCAATTTAGGGTTTCCTCTAAGATCCATGACTTCACTAGCTCTGAGTAGTTGGCCTGATTTCCAGTACCAGACATGATTTCCCTCTTATTGAGTGTTTTTGCGAGATAGTTTATGGTTCTTTGGGAGTGGGGGCATTGTCAGTCCAGATAAGATAACTTTATTTAAACTATATATGTATGTGAATACACAGATATAGATAGTATATATAATTTTAGATAGATTGTGCTGGTGAGTTTTATGTCAACTTGAAACAAGCTAGATTCACTAGAGTAGGGAGCCTTAATTGAGAAAGTATCTCAGTAAGATGGGCTATAGGTAGACTTAGAGGCTATTTTTTAAATTAGTGATTGATGTGAGAGGGCCCAGGCCACTGTGCCTGGGTAGGTGGTTCTGGGTTCCATAAGAAAGCAGGCTGAAGAAGCTTTGGAGAGCAAGCCAGTAAGTGTCACCCTTCCATCAGCTCTTGCCTCCAGGTTCCTGCCCTGCTTGAGTTCCTGTCTGACTTCCTTTGATGATGAACAGATGCGAAAGTATAAACCAAACAAACCCTTTCCTCCCCTATTTGCTTTTGGTCACAGTGTTTCATTGCAGCAGTGGACACCCTAACTAAGACATCGATAATGCTCTGATTCCTTATGACTTTTCAGACACCCTGCTGCTACTTTATTCTCTTCTCTCCTTCTGTATCCATCATCTTCTTCCTTCCCTATTTAAAGCTTCCCCATGATTCTTCTTATTTCCTCTTTCAGATCATTTATACCTTGCTATGACCCTTTCTCTCCCCAACAAATGATTTCTTTTTATTTACCTGGTTTCTGATGTTATTCCAGGTTATATATTCACATCTAAAGATTTAGAACTAGAAACTGCAGAAAAGAGAACATAATTTTGACTTTCTGGATCAGAGTTATGTCACCCAATGCAATGTTTTCTAGTTCTAATCATTTAACTGCAAATCATGATTTTACTTTTCTACATCCGAATAGTATTCCATAGTGTATATGTATCACATTTCATTATCCATTTGTCAATTAAGGGTAATTAAGTTGACTCCATTTCCTAGCTATAGTGAATATAGACCTGCCTGTAGCCTTATCTTACTGAAGCAATTTTTCAATTGAGTCTCTTTCCTCTTCAGTGATTCTAGCTTGTGACAAATTGGCATAAAACTAGCCAGCACAGCAAAACCCTTGTCAGCTTGACACACAAACACATCACTTTTAAGCCATACTTTTCCTTTCTTACTTATCCTCAATATGTCTGTTTCTTTCTTATGGATAGTTTGACCAAAGGTCTGTCAGTCTTATTCATTTTCTCAAGGAATCAGCTCTTAGATTTGTTTGCTGTCAGTTTTTAGTTTATATTGCATTGTGATTTATAGGACACATGAAGTTGTTCCAGTTTTTTTGAAATTTTTAAGATTTGTTCTGTTTCTCAATGTTTGATCTTTTTTTTTGGTCTGTTTTAGAGACATTTTATATTCTGCTGGGTATTTTGATAGATTATCTGCAGATATTTGTTAAGTTCATTTAATGTATGGTCAGGTAATTCTGAGGTCAGGTAATTCTGAGGTCAGGTAATTCTGAGGTCAGGTCTCTCTGTTTAGGATTTTTTTAAAGATGACTAGTTTATTGAGAAAATTGGGATATTGAAATGGAATAACCTAATATCATTGGATTGATATAGTGTTATGAAATTAGGTGCACTCAAGTTTGGTGCATATATGCTTAGAATAAAATATTTTCTTCATTAATTGTTTCTTTGAATAGTGTGGAGTGTCCTTCTTTATCTCTTCTGGTTAGTTTTAGTTTGAGACCTGCTTTGTCAGATATGGTAGAAACACCTGCTTGTTTTCTGGGCCTGTTTGACTGAAATGCTTTTGTTCATTCTCTCACTGTAAGGAGGGGCTTTTCCTAGGGAAGCACAACACACCTCAAAAAGAGAACCCATGACAAGCCGAAGTCCAGCTTGGTGCACCAGTGAGTTCTACTGGGATTATTACAGGAATATTGGTGAAGGGTTACTTACAAGAGCAGAAATGACTCAAAGGAGGCCACATCACCAAGGTCCACCTCAGCAGTAGGCAGGCAGGCATGATGCTGGAGCAGTAGTTTAGAGCTCATATCTAATAGACAATTTGCAAGCAAAGAGACAAAAAGAGAGAGACAGAGAGAGAAGAAGAGAGACAGAGATGGAAAGAGACAGAAATAAACAGAGAGACATGCAGTCAGAGAGAAAGACACACACACACACACACACACACACACACACAGACACAGATATTGGGCCGAGCATGGGCTTTTGGAACCTCAAAGCCCAACCCCAGTGACACAACTTTCCCACCAAGGGCATACCTCCTAATCCTCTAATTCTTCTCTGCCAACCTGGAACAGAACATTTAAGCAGATGAGCCTATTGAGGACCATTCTTAACCAGACCATCACTGTGTGTATTTGCCCTGGATTTTTGTTTGTTTGGTTTTGGTTTTGGTTTTGCAACTTGACACAAACTAGAGTTATGTGGGAAAATGAAGTTAAACTGAGAAAATGCTTTCATTAGATTGCCTGTAGTCAAGTCTGTGGGAAAATTTTTTATTTTTGATTAATTATTGATGTGTGTGGTATCATTTATCTTCTCTATTTCCCCTTCCCAGGGAGGTCCATGGATGTTTCTCTTAGGGTCCTCCTTGTTACCTAGCTGTTGATTGTAGCCTGGTTATCCTTTGCTTCTAAAATTCACTTATGAGTGAGTACAAAGTACATGTTTGTCTTTCTGGGTCTGTGTTACCTCACTTTTGATGATTTATTTTTTTCTGGTTCCATCCATTTGCCTCCAAATTTCAGGATTAAATTTTTATTTCTACTGAGTATTTCTGATATGTTCTTCAATTTCTTTCTTCAATGACTTAAAGTTCTTGTCATACAGGTCTGTCATTTCTTTGGTACAGTAACCTCAAGGGGAAAAGGGGAGGTAGGAAGAAAACATGAGGGAATGAGATGGTTCAGTTGGAGGAGGAGCAGACAGGGAGAACAATGAAATAGATATCTTAATAGAGGGAGCCATTGTTAGGATAGAGAGAAACATGGTGCTAGGGAAATAGCCAAGAACCCACAAAGATGATCCCAGCTAAAACTCCAATCAATAGTGGAGAGGATGTCTAAACTGGTCTTCCTCTATAATCAAATTGATGACTACCCTAATTGTCATTATAGAACCGTCATCCAACAACTGATGCAGATGCAGAGATCCACAGCTAAGCACTGGGTCAAGTTCCCATGCTAGCTGAAGAGAGCAAGGAGATTATATGAGCAAAGGGGTTAAGATCATGATGAGGAAACCCACAGAGACAGCTGACCCCAGCTATTGGGAGCTCACTGACACTAAATTGACAGCTGGGGAACCTGCATGGGACTGAACTAGGTCCTCTCTGAATGTGATGACAGTTGAATGGTGTGGGCAGTTTATGGGGCCTCCGGCAGTGGGACCAGAATTTATATCTAGTGCATGAACTGGTTCTTGGAGCCCATTCCCTACAGAGGAACACCTGGTCTTGATACTGAGGAGAGGGTCTTGGTCCCACTGGATATTCCAGACTACATTGACTCATCCTGGGAGTCCTTATCCTCTCTGAGGATAAGTGGGGGGAAGCTGGGGGATGACTGGGCAGAGGAGAGGGAAGGGGAACAGTGGTGGGTATGTTAAAAAATTTTAAATAAAAATATAATAATAATAATAATAATAATAAAGAAAATGGGTTAAACAATTTATAAGGAACAAGCCAGGAAACAGCATACTCAGATAACATTGCAATATAGCTACTTAACATGTTTGCGATAGTATCTTGTAGTCTAGAAGCCACAGACCATAGTACATAGCCTATGTGTTTAGGGATTATCATCTAGATTCATTTAGAAACACTCTAATATTCACCTAATGACAAAATGTTACATCTCCACTGAGTGTAGTGCTGCATGCCTATAGTCCTACCTCTCAGGAGGCCTTAGAGGGGAGATCGCTAGAGTCTAGGAGTTCAGTATGCTATACTGATAGTGTATCCTCATTAAGTTCACCATCCATATAGTGACCTTCCATGAGTGGGGAACCACCAGGTTGCCCAAGGAGTAGTGAACTAGCCACTTTGGGAAGTATCCCCCTCCATGCAGTGTATGTGTGCATATGCACATACACATATTTTATTATATGTTTAATTAAGAGTAGATATTTATTTCAATGTTAAAAATAGAAATTAGGACAATGAAGCTCTGTTCAGAAAACATATAATCATAAAACTTAGCTTTAGAGTTCTCTGCATGAAAGTATCCAAGCTTTAGTCTTTTGAAGGAGAAGCTAATTGACTACTAGAGCTGAATGAATTGCTCAAGGGCTGGTTTCCAGCTGTTAGAGAACTAGAGAACTCCAGTTACTTCTAGGCAAAGAGCAGTTCTCTCAAGAGGACAGGACATTTGTTCTGGCTTTCAAGGCCACTTGAGTCAGGGTTGCTTAATAGAAATGGAACCATTTTTATCTGTTGAAAGTTCAAACACTAGAGACATGGAGTAATAAGAATGTGAGACAGTGGCTGGCAATAGACACTGCTTTAGAAAAAGTTTTAAAGGAGACCAGGACATCTAGAAGATAAAGTGAGTTTAGTTTATTTCCTAGGGTTCTCTTTTCCATGAATATGGGGTATACAGTTTCCAGTAGATACATCATAGTTTTTTCATGGTTATCCTGGAGTCCAGCATTTTGCTGCTCACATGGACTTTGCCTACCCAAGGCTGCCCTCTTTTTTGAGATGAATTCTTGGCAAAATCTCTGACCTTCATCCAGTCCTTGCACACCCACTTGTAATAACTGCCCACATGCTATGTGTCTGGAGAAGTGTTGACTTCTGGAGAGCAAGCAGCAGAAGGGAATGGGACCAGGAGTGAGGGGACCATCCAGATGGCAAGTCCAACTGTGCTTATGGAGCTGTGCTTTTAATAACTCAGCTTGCTGCAAACAAAACTAATTAAGCCAGTTATTGTGATTATGATACTATAGGCAGAAGTATGAAGTACACTCGCATTCCTCTTTTGGTGGCATCTATAAGGTCAGCATATCTGATTTTTTTTTCTCATAGCAGTTGGTTTGTCAGGCTACACTTGAGAATTCAAATTAACTGTATTCATTAATTCAGCATCTCTCTGATTTCCTTAGATAGCAAGTGCTAATTTGCCCTTCCATCTAAATAGAATAATAAGACCCTGAAAGTTGAGCCATTACTGATACCCATAGATGATGGATTAATATTGTTTAATGGGAGAGGATGATATGAGTTTACTCATGACAAAGGGGTGAATGAAAACAGCAGACAAAGGCAATCTAGATACATCAGTTTGTGAGGGGACCTCCATAAAGAGTTGGCAAGAGTCTGTTTATGGAGTGATGCATACTGACCATAGGCTTCATATAATTGGCAAGGCATGCACAATAGTGTCACAGAAGCCACCCAGAATTGCTTTTCCTGTGAGCTCTGGAGGAAAGTAGTTGAACCAATAATGTATATTTTATATATGAGGATACTGATAATGACAGAACAGTTATAATTTGATAAATATGAGATTTTGGGATAAATCTTACCCAGGTGGTCTGACATGAATAGCTTCCTGAGTATAGCAACTTTATATGAAAAATTATTAGGAATCAGGTTTCCTTGTTAATTTTTGCAGTGTCTCCTCAGCACTTATGCAGATATTAATTCTTTAGCTCTTTCTATTCTAATATTATGTACAATGTAGACTTCATGTTAATTTTTTTTTTGTTGTAGTCTCCAAAAAGAGTGGACACACTCTAGGAATTATTGCGTTAATTCATACATGCATCTTTGAAAACATTTCCTAGGGGCTGGAGAGATGGCTCAGCAGTTAAGAGCACTGACTGCTTTCCCAGAGGACCAGGGTTCAATTCCCAGCACCCACATGGCAGCTCACAACTGTCTGTAATTCTAGTTCCCAGTTCCAGACAAACATCAAGACAAATAAAATAAAAATAAAGTTTAAAAAAAAAGAAAACATTTCTTAGACTATATGCAGTTGTTTATACAGTGACACTGCTTAGTAAAAGGCAAAAGATTTATACAACCTAAAGAAAAACCAGAGCATATGACCCTGACTTAGAAAAGAGCCTGGCTGGAGTTACTGTGCTGCTGACAATGTACAACTAGTTATTTTTACATGTGTGAGTGTCTCTGGAATGTCACCCACAAAGTAAAGTAACATGTAGACACTCATTTTTAAATGGACATATGTAAAGTTTCTTTATATAGATTTAAAGCAATGGAAAACAATTCTGTAAATTCTCTTCATCTCATCCTTCATCTAAACTCCTTAAAATGATAAAATAGCCAGCAGAGTTTAAAGAGTATGACATGCAGGGTGGTGCTGATGGTGCACACCTTTGATCCTAGCACTTGAGAGGCAGAGGCAGGCTGATCTCTTGGAGTTTGAGCACAGCCTGGTCTACCAAGTGAGTTCCAGGATAGCTAGGACTGTTAACACAGAGAAACCCGGTCTGGGTTCTAACTTAAGCAGACTGGGATATTGTCACATGCCTTGCTGCAGTTTAGATACTGAGTTGGCTCTGCAGCTATCTCACTGTGTGACCTTTTATACAGTGTTACACTCTGAGAAAAATCATGTTTTCCATGTGAAAAGCTGGCAGAGAGAAGCCTTCCATCAGCAATCTTAGCAATTGGGTTTCACAGATAAATTTGGAGATAAACATGGAAGTGGAAGTTTTTTGCATCCTTGGGTATAGACAGTATAATAATCCAATGTGACCATTTCTTCAAAGAAGAAACTTTGAACATTAAGAAACATAGACATATTCATTTAGTAAAGAACAGCCTGTCTCTAGAGAAATAGCTGGTGATGTTTTACTGATATGTACCTTAAATTTTTGTTTGTTTGTTTTGGACTAAAATGTAGTTCTGGGATTTGATTCATCAATGCCATCCAGTGTGCCTTTCTAGTACAGAATACACTTTGTAAATTTAAATTCATTCCAGTTATAAAAATGTAGATTCATGTCCATAAACCTAGGCAGAGTTGAGGTGAGAAAGCTACAGGACACACAGCCCATGAAATTCCTATAGCTTCTTTTATTTCCTCTTAGTGGGACAGGAAGGAAGAAGACTGGACCCAGGATATTAATCAGCTTGAACTGAGCCACCTTTACAGTCTGTTGCCCTACCCGACTTTCAGAAGCTATGAAGCTGAGCTTAGTCTCAGCATGGAGAATGAGGACAGTTTCTAAAAGGAATTATCTGCAAATGTGGACATTTCACCATGGCGTGGCCTCAATTCATTGCTTTCTGCAATTTTCCTCACAGTAGGAAACTTGTGAGGGTTCTGGCAGTCCATCTAGTATGATGAATGGACCTTTTTCTCTCAGAAGCCCCACAGCAGTGAATTTGAACTCTATAGGTGAACACAGAGCTCAGGAAACTTTCCGGAGGGGATGTAGGTTTGCACAGTTCTAAAGTCTGCTGATGTTGTTTCTTTTGCTTGGGAAGGTCTCAGATGGCATGCACTCCTGTGCTGGCCATTGTGAAATGTGCATGCTGTTGAGATTCTTACTTTTCTTACTTTTTCACGTTACTTAGTGTAATAGTAAGTTGGAAGATCAGAGTGAGGGCATCACTTTCTGTTCCATCACAGACTAGGTTATCTCAAAATTCTTCTGTGTCTGCCTCATCTGATGGTAGAGTCTACATGGCTTATCAACTCATGTGCATTGGAGAGAAGGCCACTAGGAAGCTAGTGGTGAGGCAGTGGCCCCTGGCATGCTTTGTACTTTATCATGTTCTGCATTAGCAGAAGTTATTGTCTATTTTGGGTACAATAACAGAATGCCTGAAAATGAGTACTTTGTAAAGAGGTGCATTTGGCTCATGAATCTGTGAGTCCCAAGTATGTGGGTCTGGTGAGTGAATGACTTCTGATAAGGGCCATGTTCCATATTCTGCCCCAACCCATGGCAGAAAGTAGAGTTCAAGATAGCAGAAAAAGATGTTAGACTCACCTGCTGTCTGGATAACAAATCCACTCATACAAGAAGTAATGTGATCTCAGGACAACAATTAGTTCCTATTAAAGACCCTGCCCCTGATCAGTACCATTATATCACACTGAGAAACAAGCCTCAGCATGAATTTTGATATGGATAAGCCTATTCACTCTGTGCCACCAGATTTTGATTGTCTTTTCCAGGAATCTTTGGCTAAAGATGCACATTATCCCCTTTCTTTGTTGTTAGTATTTCGCTCGTGAAAGAATTTGGCCAGCAAGTGAAAGAATTCACCAGCACGCTGTCAAGGGAGTCGTATTAGATTTGTTAAAGAGGGGGAGGGAAAGGGGGAAGAGAGAGAGAAAAAGAGAGTAGGGGGTAGAAAGGAAGAGAAAAGAGAGAGACTCCCACATGGTGGTTGTGGCTTTTAAAGGTAGACATGCCTTAAAGATAAACTTCAAAGGCTCTTATGAGCCCCTACAGGATGGGGTGTGGCCGCAGCAATACAACATCTAACATTTGTCACATTGGTATGGTTATTATACAGCAAGAGCTTGAACTTGTTTGGAATAAAGTCTTCAGTGAAACTGGGAGGGTCATGGTTACTGAAGGGAAAGGTGCACTCTAGTAGTTTAATTATAAATCATTGCCTTGACTAATCAGACAGCCATGCATTCTAAGTAATGTCAGGGATAATAGAGATTTATTACAACAAATTAAAGGCTAATCAGAGTGTGTCCAAAGATAGCAACAAAGTAAAACAAACAAATGACAATAAAGAAAACACTCCTGAGTGTGATCGAAAGAGGGAAGGGAAAGTCTGTTCATATTTCTGTTCTATATGCAGATGAGGAATTGAAAATACACATATACTTGTTTATTCCACAAATGCTTATTTTTATGTTCCACATGGGTTCAGTATAATGGTAAACCTTCTAGGTAGCATGCATAGAGTGGTCAGAAGTAAGTGGAGTAGTGAGGAGGGCTGTATAACCAAGAGCCCAAGGGACAGAGTATATGTTTGAAGCTATAGGATTTCATGGTCTGGGACATGGCTCAAGACTACATGACAAGAGAAATGTTGTGTGGTTGGTCCCTGAGCAATTTGGGTTTGAGTGGCAGGAATGTGTGAGCTCTGAGAGGCTGTGGAGGTGAAAATAGAGGCTAATGGGTCAGCAAGGAGATTGGGAGGTCCATGATGAGCTGTAGCTTATGTTGTTTTAGACAATGCATGAGGCCAGGTTACACAGGCATTAGATGGCAGCCCTGCCCTGGATGTTTTCCTATAGCATCATTAGCTTATCACATGAAGAGTCAGTCATGGGAAATGTTCTCATAGTCACTGTTTTCATTTCATCTAGTCACAACCAGATGCCTACAAGGGCAATATAAGGGAGCAGTTTATTATGTCCTTTGATCCAAGGAGACAAGATTATCATGGCAGGCAAGGCATGGAAAGCAAGATACTCTGTGGAGGACACAGTGGGGTGGGTTGGCAGCTGCTTGTTCACACCTTCTCAGTAGAACAGGATGTAGAGAGAAGGATGGAATCAGGTTAGGGTGTAAACATGAAGAGCTGCCCCAGTGATGGCTCCTTCTAGCATCCCCTCCTAAAAGTTATACAGTTTGGGGACCGAGTGTGTAAAGAATTGAGCTGCCAGAGCAGTTTTTTGTTCTTTAGACTTTAAGATTAAACTTAGTGGACCAAGGAAGGTACTGCCTCAGTACAAACAAAATTCTTATTGGAATTTTATAGCTCAATTTATTTCTAATAGTTTATGCTTTTTATTTCTTTTCCTAAGGGCTCCTGAACTAAAAGGTTTTATATTAGTACTCAAGGGCTTTATTTTCCCTAATTTAAGCCATTCAATCCTTTTCAGATTTTTATTTTATTTTCCAAGCCAATGTGACAATGAATTATGGTTTTGCTTGAGTTGGAGAGCTTACAACTAGAAAGTCAACAGTTAAGAGAATTCATCTTCTGATTAGAGCATCTGAAAGAACAATAAAGATGCTCTAAGATTGTGGGAAAATATGACCTAAATATAACTGCAAAAATAGTTGTTCAGAAGGCAAACATATACTAACTGGTAAGTGAAAATCAATTAACTAGTTCTTTGCAACAACAGAAATAGAAAAATAATCTGGGAGCATTGTCAACCCTGGCTCCTCAAGGTGAGCAATGTCACTTTGACCCTTTATCACTTTATGTTTTCCCACTGTGGTGTTTTGACATCACTTTATTCTGTTGTATTCTCTATCAATCCTCTCATGCTTTTCACACCTCCAATTCACTGAACATGTAGAACATCTTGGGGCTGGTGGAGGTGTATAAAGGGGAGTTGAGTCTCAATCACTCAATACCTCATTTCAGGTGCCTTTCACCCAAAGCATATTAAACTGGTTGGTTGTTTATACTCTTGTTTAATGTCTTCCTTAAAAAAAAAAAAAGTGAGTTTTTGAAGTCTGAAACCCATTGATCTAACCTCATGAAATCAAAAGAGACAGTAATTTTAGATGCTCAAGTCAGGCTTCTGGGTCAGTAAATAGATGTTTCTGAACAATACTACTTATTTATTTATTTACTTACTTACTTGGTACATCTTTGCAAAACTGGGCTTTCAGTTTCTCCTCTTTTGTACTCACCATCCAGTCGTGGTTCTGTGACAATATTCTGGCTAGTTTCAAGTCAGCTAGAGTCATCTGCTAGGATAAAACCTCAGTTGAGAAAATGCCTGTACAACAGTGATTCTCAACCTCCTTAACATTGAGACCCTTCAATACCGTTCATGTTGTGCTGCCCCTAACCATAAAGTTATTTTTGTTGCTACTTTATAACTGTAATTTTGCTGTTAAGAATTGTCTACAGATTTCAGAATGTTTCTTTTCTTTTCTTCCTTTCTTTCCTTGCTTGCTTCCTTTCTTTTTCTGCTAAGTTGTACTCCATTGTGTAAATGTACCACATTTTTAAAATCCATTCTTCAACTGAGGGGCATCTAGGTTGTTTCTAGGTTCTAGCTATTAGAAATAATGCTGCTATGAACATAGCTGAGCAAATGTCCTTGGGGAACAATGGTGGGTATGTTAAAAAATAAAATAAAATAAATTTAAATTTAAAAAATGAATAAATACATGATTTTACCAATAAAATAATTTTTAAATAAAAACATCATGATTTATGCATTTATGTTTTCTGATGGACTTAAGTGGTGAAAAGGTTCTTTAACACACCCTTGTGGGTTATGGCCCACAAGTTGAGGACCACTGAGATCAGCCTGCAGGCAAGCCTATAAAGCATATTCTTAGTTAGTGATTGGTGTGGGAGGGCCCAGCCCTTTGTTGTTCTGTGTTTTATAAGAAAGCAGACTGAGCAATCCATGATGAGCAAGTTACTGAGCTACACCCCCATGGCCTCTTCTTTCGCTCCTGCCTCCAGGTTCCTGCTCCGTTTGAGTTCTGCCCTGACTTTCTTCAATGATATGCTAAAATGTGCAGGTGTAAGACAAATAAATGCT
The DNA here is from genome assembly GCA_004025045.1 of Sigmodon hispidus. Classification (NCBI taxonomy): domain Eukaryota; kingdom Metazoa; phylum Chordata; class Mammalia; order Rodentia; family Cricetidae; genus Sigmodon; species Sigmodon hispidus. The sequence goes on from PVIH01003092.1 coordinate 58,112, forward strand.
TTCTTTTCTGACTTTCTTTTGGACATGGTGTTTCCATCACATCATTTGTAACTTAACTAAGACATATGCCTTCTAGAGTTAGAGAGGAAACAGTATAATTTCCTTCTAAGAATTCAAGCTTTCTTAGTCTGCTGAAAGCTACTGAGGTGATATTTAAGATTCTTAGAAACTTTTCCTAAGAAACATAACCCAACAACATTTCTATTTGATCCATGAACCCTGTGCTAACCTATTTTTTCCTTAGTCACTGTGTATACATAATCTGTTTTAATGGTTTGATTAGGTAAATGTTATCTTTCTATGATATCAGTGATTACAAAACTTCAGGAGATCCAGTGCCTTCAATTCTGGAGTTTTACAAGAACACATATTCTTTCAGGTTTGAAGGTAGGTTTATTTTAGTAGTATTCAGAATGCTAAATTCTGTCAGCTTATAAGCAATTAAGATAGATGGTTGCTTACAGCCAATTTTATGTATTAGTGAAATCTGAGAGCATTCTCCCTCTGTTGCCCTTATGCATACACACAAATCCATGCATAAGCTGAATACTGATTATACTGGAAGTTCAGCCATAGCCACAGTGTGTCTTGAAAGAGAAGTATGCATTGCATCACAGGGGTCTTCTTATGACCCATTTCTTTAATCAAAGCTACCCAGACATAAAGGCCAAGCTTAGATCACTTGAGAGGGGCCCTCTAACTCCCCAAGCAGACATTTTGGCACTTGCATTCAAGGTGTATCACCGAAGTGATGAGAAGATTAGGCAGGAGAAATACCTCCTGCTGGCAGAGGCGATCAGGCCAGCCCAGCCGCCACCGCCTCCCAGGATGAGCAGACAGAAGCATTTCATTGGTGTAGTTCCAGCTACCAGAATGGTAAGTTAATGACCATCAAGAAGAGAATTTACTAAGCACATGGTATTTGCTTTATTGAGGGACAAGACATGTCCTGAGCCTAGCTCCACGCACAGGAGCTTTAAGTGAGTTCAAAATGACACAAATGATAGTGTCCTCCTTTCCCAGACCACCTCTTTGACGTCTCCCAGGCTCACCCAGCACATGTGAGGACAAAGAAACACCATTAGAAGAGCTTTGGTACTTTGTTTCAGAACGCTTCTTTTTATCTTAATATGGCTATGCGCTTCATGGTCTTCAGCATTCAATTATGAGTGCCAAAGAACCCAGAATTTCCTTGGTACTCCATAGTAACCCCAAAACCTATCCATTTATGATCTAGATGGTAAGAGGCAAGGATTCTTCAACTTTTTCAAGACTCCTTTGTGCAAATAGATTGTTAGTTCAATGTAGCAGAAGCTAGAAAGTTAAAAAGGAGCTTTGGGTGTCAATATTTGACCATTCTGAGCCTTCATATCCTAATGGATCTGGTGACAATGTCTGAAGAAGATGCCAAATGCAAACTGGCTGGCTGGATTACAATTAACTCTTGTTATTCTGGCTGCTGGTTAGGTGGGTGTAGCATAGTGATTTCACAGAAAGTAAATAGAATGCTCATTTGTCCAACCAACTTGAAAATTAATGTTCTTATTGAATCTCATGTGAATTTTGCTCTGTGCTTCCTTGGGGGGAAAACAAACAAACAAACAAACAAACAAACCAAAACAAAACAGATAAAACCCCATCACTTAATTTAAGCCTGGTGATATTTGAGATAAATTACAAAGACACATATCTCTTTTCTCTTTTTCTTTCACATAATTAACTGTGTAATATTTCATATATATATAACTTACTATTATTTCTTGTTCATGTGCTTTGAACTTGTTTAAAATAAGAACATAGGCTACAAGAGTGTATCATTAAAATTTTTCTTAAAAGTAACCTTGATAGTTTGCACTGAGATTCCCAGCCCTCCTATTTCAGTTTCAGATCATGTTTTTCATCCCATAGATTTCTAAAATTCCCCCCCCCCTTTTTTTTTTCCAGAATTACTACTTCTTATTGAGTAGTTTGGATGGAAATGGCCTCTTTCGTTTGTTTAGAATACTCATTTTGTATAGTGGACTACAGTGAACCAGCTCTAGTAGTAGACTTAACTGTTATAGAAAATTTAGAGAACTTCTCATTTCTGCTTTTGACATCTAACAATGCACATAGGCGAGGAACAAATTTTCTGATGAGTCAGAAAATTTTGTCTTTATGGAGGTGTCAAAATACAGAATAAAAGAAAGTCAGATCAGTCATCATCTGACAAAGGGTATTTATTTATTTATTTGACCTATTGCTATGCATTAAGCTTCGAGTTGCTGTTTTATGGTAATGGTTTCTGGCAACATGAGTTTATATTTACCTCTGAACATACTGGTACCTAACGTTGGTTGATATCATCATGATTTCTAGTAACTAAATTGTGAAACATAAAATCCAGGGGAGATTTAAATGTCAAGTAGATTTTGGAGTGTTGTTGGGGAGATTACAGTCCTCAGTGGAGACTCTCACCTACTGTGTAAGGAAATGCAGCACCAGATGCTGAAAAGGCAGCAGTGAGGGCACCCTGCTGGAGGGAAGTGAGCTCTGCCTTCTTAGCAAGAGGCTCCCAGTAGGTGTAGGTGAATACTTTGGTTTTTTTCTCCACATTGTGTGAGATTGTAGCTTAGTGGGCTTTGGTTCTGGGGTAGAAATTGTGTGGTGGTGTCTTTACATATATGTCACATGCCTGGGGTGGAGAAGTGTTCTATGAAAAATCTATGTTGTCTGGGGGAGATTCCAGAATTTGTATGTGGTCCAATCTGAATGTTCACTTTGAGGGAATGAATCACAGGTATGGAAAGCTCCTTTATAAAACTGAGTTAGCATGGCAGACAGTTGGAGAGAAACTCCATGGAGTGGACCACACTCCTTTGGGAATGTCCTGTGTTTTTACTTGCACGAATATGCTCTTATCCTCACTTTCCACTTTTTAACATTGGGTGGATGTACTTCTCCCTGTCTTAGGTCTTCCTGGGAGCCCTTTATTCACTTGATTTTCATTTTTTAAATGTTCTAAGGCTATTATCACTATTGTTGTAGACAATTAAATTATATTTGGTGGTTCTAGCAATTCCCAGACACTTTAGAAATTGAAAAAGCACAGTTTTAATAAAATTAAAATATCTAAAACTAGCACTGTAGTCATTATTATTTTCACTGGAGTTTCTCTTTCCAAGGACTACAAAAAGAAATAGTAACCCTAACCCTGACCCTGACCCTGACCCTAACCCTAGCCCTGACCCTGACCCTGACACTGACCCTGACCCTAACACTAACCCTAACCCTAACCCTAACCCTAGCCCTGACCCTGACCCTGACCCTAACCCTAGCCCAAACCCTGACCCTGACCCTGACCCTGACCCTGACCCTGACCCTAACCCTAACTCTAACCCTAACCCTGGGGGCCATCCCCCAGCCGCATAGGGCTCAAAAGGAATCCAAAGAGTCTGCTTACTAACACGTTTTTATCTGAGGGGGTTAGGGAAAAGACACAATCTCCTGATGAAATCATCAAGACATTGAAACCTTTAGACATTTTCGCTAGCTTTTCTTTTGCATTCTCTATTCTTCATTTTCTGGTGATTTCTTTTTCTTATTCTTGATGTTTTCCTACTAGTTCTATGTTTATTTTCTTATTTTTGAGTTCTTTTTCCCCCTAACTCCTTCTAACTCATTCTTGATATTTATCTTTTAACTCATTTTAACTCTATCTTTATTCTTTTCTTTACAGCTTATATACCCCAGCAAAATCTTTCAGGCAATATCAAAATTACAATGTGGTTACATTCTATTTTTCAAGTAATAATTACAATAAATACAAGTAAAAACAGCATGTTTTTCATAACCTTTACATGATTAAACATTTTACATATTACAAGTGTAAAACAAATCCAAAGAACCCATGTACATTCATACCCAAGCAACTTGTTATAGATTAACAATGTAGGCAAGCAAGATATTTTTTACTGGCAGGCTGTGTTTTGTGGTTAAAAAGAAAGGACAAATCACTTCATTACTTATCTTGAAAAGTATCTCATAAGGAATCTTAAAGGAATCACAAACCTAAACTTTTATATATGAAAAACAATCAGTCAGCTCTACTTTAAATCTTTAAGTTGTGGCTGGAGAGATGGCTCAGAGATTAAGAGCCTGACTGTTCTTCCAGAGGACCTGAGTTCAATTCCCTGCAACCACATGGTGGCTCACAACCAAGGTATTCTCTTCTGTATACTGTATACACAATAAATAAATAAATCTTAAAATAAATAAATTCATCAATAGTTTCTATATCAGGATGGCAAAAATGGATGTAAAAAATTAATCATCACCTTTTACCATCAAACAATCCTAACAAGAGAAGTACATCAGCTGATGATAATTGGGCTGCTTTGTTCTGGTTCTCTGACCTTAAACAGTTCCTCATTCAACTATGTGCCTTGATTTACTTCTTGAGTTTTTCACCTCAAAAGTATTTGACAAAATAAATCTTAGTCGAATTTTAAGTTATTTTCAAAGTTTTGTTTCATCTATGATATACTCTGAAACCGCTAAACACATCTCCCAACATCAAGGTTAAAAGCGTTTAAGCAGCAGGGCTACTGGGACTCAACTGTCTTTCTTAATCATTAACCTAACCACAGTCTACATGGTTCCTCAATAGAAACTCATGTGTTCTAGCTGTGTGACAGTTCCTTGTTTTATTTTTAATTATTAGAACTATTTAAACTAACATTATTATCAGTTAGATAGTACAGCATAGAAAGAAATCATCTTTATAATAATACACAGATAAAAATGCCCACTAGAATGGGATGTTTCTGTGAGATAAACACACTACATTACAGGCAGTGAGGATCTCTCCACAAACATTCACACCATGTCAGAAACTTGAAAAAATGTCAGCAGTAAACATGTAAAGGCACAGAAGGACTCAAAGAAACTCTGGAGTCTGTGGTCTTGGGGGCCCTACCTGTCTGTAATTATGACTTCTTTGCTGGTGGGCTAATACCTTGAACTTCAATTGCTATCTCCTGCTCCTCTGACATGGCCATTGGCAAAGTGGCTTCCATTGGAATACTGGGTGTTGCCTCTTACTCTTTATTGTCTAACGTTTCAGACCATCTACAGATATGGGAAATCTGTCCTCACAAGTACTCCTTTTATCTGTCTCAATCTCTGCTGTTATTTTCTTAACTCAGATTGACATTGTTTCTCTCCTGGGGCCAACAGTAGTGAGCTCTTTACCTTTACTTTCCCACCTAATACCTTCCCCTTTCAAAGAGTCTTCTATTTCAGCATGGTTATACTAATTTGAGTATCCTGATTCTCTAATAACCCAATAGGAGTGTGTCATTACCCCAAAATAAAACACACTCCCTCTGTTGTTTCTATGTTGTACAGAAAATCTGTTATACAGTTTAGCTCTTACACCACATATTTAGGTTACTTTTTCTTACACAGTGGCTCTCTATGACTTCAAACCCCTTTGGGGGTTGAATGACCCTTTTTCAGGAGTCACCTAAGACTATATTTACATTGTGATTCACAACAATAGCAAAATTGTTGTACCAGAGTTTCTAGGAACCCCAGAGAAGTCTGCCAAAACCACACCAACACCTGAACAAATGTAGACAAGGTTTATTAACTGTACAGTGGTGCTCCGATCATAAGAGCTGATCAAAAAAAAAAAAGCTTCCCCTCTATTATTCCAAGTATCCTTTTAAAGAAAAGGATCAAAATGCTGTAGGAATGTTGTTATCAGGCTGGGGGTGAAAGCTCAGGGTTAGTCTCCTCATTAGGCAGGCAGCTTGCTGGAAGCTGCTGGCTGATTAATTGATTTAGAGTGGGGAGTGAATGTCTCCTGTCTGGGTCTTGGAGTCTTGAAGTCTCAGGCCCTTGGGCTCCTTTCCCCTTTTAGCTCTGGGTGGTTAGAAACTTCTCAGTTCCAAAAATAGCTTCAGGCCTCAAAGTAGAGGGACTTCAGTCTCTACAAATTACAGTTATGAAGAAGCAATAAAAATAATTTTATAGCTTAGGATAACCATAACATGTGGAACTATATTAAAGGGTTGCTACATTAGCGACTGAGAATCACTGCACTAACACATCCATACTTCAAGATGCTCTCATTGTAGCTGGCTGCGTGCTTCTAAGAATTTGCTAGGTATATGTTTTAGTTAGTTGTTTAGTGCTTAGAGAAGTAGCTGATTTCTACATCTGGATATGCAGGAAGCAGGAAGAGAGAAGGATGAGGCCAGGTTAGAGAATCTGAAACCTTAAAACCCACTCTCAGTGACAACACCACAAGACCACAAGGCCACACCTTCAATAACACCACACCTGAGTCTATGGGGATCATTTTTATTCAAATAACCACAGTATATCTAGCCAAATTTTACACTGGAAGCCCTCTCTGGTATTCTGTTTCTTTGTCAAATGTTTCACTGCTGTGTTTTTGCAGCATCTCATAGCATTTATTTGAGCATAATAGTTTGTTTACTGTCTGTATTTCCTGTTCTAACTTAGATGTCTTAAGGAAAGTAAATTCTGTATTTCATTCTATCAATACTTGGAATAATAGGGCTCTTGGTAAGTGTCTGTGAAGAGGCTGGGTGGCTGAAGCCAGTGGGGATCCTATTTCAGATTTCTTTCTTTAAGGAGCAGTGTTTCATGTGGACTTTCAGTAGGAGAAAGAAGACTTGTGGTTCATATATGATAAGGAGAAAGCATCACTTCCTGTGTTATTCACACTGTAAGAAACAACATATATATTTGGGAAGATAAATAGGGATGATTTTTATCCACAGACCATATCTCTTGACTATGTCTTTGTGTGTACCACCAAAGTATAAAGTTCACTGATGAATGTCAACACAAGCTTTCTGTTGTGTGTAACTGAACTTGTAACCCTGTGTCCCCAGTGAACAGCCTGTATTTCCACAGAAATTCTATTAGTAGCTGCCTGACATAGAAAAGAACATGCTCTTTGGAGATAGGTGCCCTCTGCTTGAATTTTTTTCATAAGCTTTGTGCCAGTGGGCATGGCGTACACTGCTTCTCAAAGCTCATCTTACTAAGTATGGGCAGTGGTTTTGGAGCATGCTGAGGAAAGAACATAATAGTACACTTCTGTTTTTGTTCTATTTTTTTGTTTTGTTGTTTGACAATAGAATAGCCATCTCCTTTAACTCTTAGTTGCTGATTATGTTATTTCAGCTTGCACAGATTAGAAACTAATGATGCACAAAAAGAACATAATTTTATAGAGTCAAGAAAATTCAAGGGAAGACCTCTCAGTGCAATAAAGATATAGTCAGGGCTCTGGCCTTTTCTGTTTGTTCTTCATTATTATATTTTGAGACAGGGACTTATGTAGCTCAGGCTAGTCTTAAACTTGATATGTAACAGAGGATGACCCTGAACTCCTGATCATGCTTCTGTCTCCCTGGTGCTGGGGTGGTAGTCATAACTGTCATGCCTAGTTCACTTAGATCAGTTATAACAACCTTCATCCACATCATTCTGGCCACTGCAGTTTGCCAAAGAAGTAAGCAGTGAGCTAGGCTCTAGCTGTCTTTAGACTTTCAGAAGTTTAGGCTCACTTTGTCCTGGAATTATACCAACCTTTCACATTTATCTATCATTTCTCCACTTATAGACAGACTGGAGTGGCTCCACGGCAAAGAAGTACTGGAGCATCTTGTGCGACAAATATGTGCCTCTAATTTAGGGTCATGTTTGTGTGGCCAAGAGGCTAAGCTAAAGCAACCTTTTGGAAACAAAATAAGTCCTTCTAGGAATTGCCTTTTGTGGAGTATACTGGAGGAAGAGGGAGACAGATGACTTATTAAGTTTGGATCTCTACACTCTAGGAACTAGGCCAAATAGGAATTGAACTGCCTCTTAAAATTTTTATTATTCTGCACTCTAGGAACCCATTGAAAAAGAGACTAATGCACTTTTAATGACTGGATTTTAAAGAATATTTATTTCAAGTATAAAAGTTGCTGTTGAAGTGATTTTTTTTCTGTCTTATTTCAATTTAGGCATAGACAGAGCAAATCGTTGTAACAGAACAACACAGACTCTTCGCAAATGTGTCCTGATCACTGAGGCTATAGTTTGGTAGGGAAGTTTCAGTAGTGAACTGAAAGTTTGGGGGTCAGTCAACAGCAGGTAATGAAAGAAGCATGATGCATCTCTGGATACATCAATAAAGCTTTGTAGATATATAGACTAGGACTGGCTGATTGAAGATGCTGATTCTGAACACTACTAGTAGATCTAATAGATAACTAAGTGGATAAGCACAACTTTATGGGGAGCCTCTATTCCTATGCTGTGTAATTGGCAGTGTAAGCTCTGCAACACGCAAGTCTAAATTCAAGCATTCCCATTGCTACTTGAATGACATTAGATAAGTATTACAATCTTAAGAGATTTCTTATTAAAAATATTTTGTGTGTTTTGCCTGCATGCGTGTCTGTATACCATGTGTGTGCAGTACCATGGAGGACAGAAAAAAAGGGTCTCCTGGGGCTAGAGTTCCAGTGGGTGCTAGAATTGAACCTGGATCCTCGTGAAGAGCAGCTAGTGCTCTAGACAACCAAGCAATTTCTCAAGAAGAGATTTGTAATATTTCCAACTTTATAGAATGGTGAAATAAGAGAATTGTGGAAGTAAATCAATGACATCTGAATGAAATAATCTGAATTGCGAGGTTTCTAAATGATCTACTGTTTGCAACCTATCGGTGTGGACTAATGGTAAGGTAAGTGGGAGCATGCCCTTGGTCAGTACGTTTTGTGGCTGTGATGGTTTGATTTGGAATGGACCCCATAGGCTCACATATTTGAATGCTTAGTCATCAGGGAATGACAATACTTGAGGGATTAGGAGGTAGTGCCTTGTTGGAGTAGGTGTGGCCTTGTTGGAGTAGGTGTGGCCTTGTTGGAGTAGGTGTAGCCTTGTAGGAAGTAAGTCACTAGGGGTGGGCTTTGGGGTTTCAAAAGCCCAAGCCAGGCTCAGTGTCATTCTCTGCATGTTGCCTGTAGATCTAGATGTAGAACTCTGAGCTTCTCCAATATTACATCTGCCTTCCTGCTGCCATACTCCCTGCCATAACTTCACACTGTGCTAACAATTAAACAGTGGTTCTTTGAATAATTACAGAAATTGTTTTAGATGACTCCTACAAGCTCCATGTTTTTTTGGTATGGTGTTCGGGCCATTCTTGGTCTTTTGTTTATATACCTAAACTTTAAAATCACTTCATCGATATACATAAAATGTTTTGTTGGAAATGTTGTTTAAATTCCACTAAACCTGTAGATCAAACTGGGAACAACTGGTATCTTCATTATATTTAGTCTTCTCCTCCACAGGTATATATCACCTTTCTATTTAGATCTCCTATTTCTTTCATTAGTTTTATAGTTTTCTGCATAGAGAGTCATTTTACTAGCTATCAAGAATTTTAAATCTTTTTAGTTGCCATTTTAAATAGAATTGTTTTAAAATTCTGAATACCAGCTGTTCACTGCTATAGTTCTTATAGGTTTTTGTTTGTTTATTTGTTTTGTTATTTTTTTTAATAAAAACCTTCTTTGACCTTGCTATCTATACTCACTAGCTTTAGAAAGCTTTTACTTCTCATGGATTTTGGAGATTTTCTACTTAGATAATGTGCCACCCACACAATTATAGGTGTAAATGCAGTGTTATTTCTCTCTCCAGATTTTATAGAATGTATTTCCTTTTCTTGTGTTATGTGAGATGAGACTTTTAGTACAATGTTGAGCAGAAATGGAGAGAGGATATTTCACCTTATTGAAGATCTAGACTCTAGCTTCTTACTATTAAATATGGCATTAACTCTAGATTTGGGGGCTAGATCAGTAGTTCTCAACCTGTGGGTTTGACCCCTGTGGCAAACTTTTAACTCCAAAGATATTTACATCACAATTCATAACAGTAGCAAAATTACAGTTATTAAGTAGGAAACCAATTTTTTTGGTTGGGGGTTTCTACCACATGAAGAACTATATTACAGTGTCACAGCATTAGGAAGGTTGAGAACTACTATGTGTGTGTGTGTGTGTGTGTGTGTGTGTGTGTGTGTGTACATACATATGTTTGTGCATATGGATATGGAAACCAGAGGACAACCTCAGGTATAATTACTCTGATGCCATATACTTTTACTTTTGTGACAAGGTATTTCAATGCCCTGAAACTCACCAAGTAGGCTAAGTTGTCCAGCTGGACATCTCAGGTTCTCTCCTTCTCCACTTCAGCATTGCTTCGATCACAGGCATGTGTCATAGAAGGTTTCCTGGCCCATTTGGGGCCGGAGGTTGGACCTGGCCTGTGGCGGCTTTTTTCCCCAAAGAAATGAATCAGACACTTATATTAATTTCATACTGTTTGGCCTATGTCTCAAGCACATTACTAGCTAGCTCTTTCATTAATTTCTATTAATCCACCCACCACGTGGCCCAGCCTGTGGCTCACCTGGATTTCTTACATGTCTGTTCTTCTGTGGGGGAGGGTGTTGGATGGCGACTGGCTAACTCCACCCTCCTTCTACCTGTCTCTCCTCTGATTATCCACCCACTTCTACGGTGCTCCACATAGGCCAAAATAGCTCCTTTATTTACAGCATACAGGGAACATTTCACCACAGGCGTGAGCCACCAGGCCTGACTCTTTTCGCAAGGTTTCTAGAGCCTGGTTTGAGACCCCATGCTTCCAAGGCAAGCGCTTTACTGGCTATGTTATCTATGCAGCACTTAGTATTAATTACTGAGTTGATAACATTCTTTTTCTAGTACTTACAAAGGTTTGTTAAATGATTCTTTCTGTGTCAATCGATAGCATATGCTTTTGGCTTTCTAGGATGTGTTCACTTTGAACTTGTTAACTTAAACATTAATCTTGTGCTGAAGATTTTTTGGTCTTGTACAGGTAGTTGTAATTTGTACATTAAAAAATTGCTATATAGCAGGGATTAGTAAACTGTAGACTATGGCCACTCCTGAACTTGTTTTTATTTGACTTGAAAGCTGATTTTTTAATATAATAAAATATTTGAGAAAGAGCCAAAATTATTTTGTGGTGTGAGAATGATGCCATTCCAATTTCATCATCCATAAATAGTTGGAACACAGCCACTCCATGTTTTCTAAGTCTAAAAGATTTAGCATCTGGCTCTTTGTGCAAGAAATGTTTGCTGTTGTATAATATTCTACTACATGAACAGCCCACAAGCTGTTATACTACTGACGAGCTTGTTTTGCTACTTCTTGTCAATTATGTGAAAAGCTGTCATGAACATATTTATGTGTCCATATTTGTGTACCTAAGCACACAAACTTTGCTTGGAGTATTATTTCTGAGACATGCAATATATCTGTGCTTGACTTTGTGACAAGGCCACATTTTTCAGAGTGCATTTGTATTCCAGCCTCTTTTGTACTCTTGATTCCTATAGATGCTCAGCAGCAGCTGGTATTGTATAGTTTAGTGTTGTTTGCTGTCCTAGTTAGGGCTTCTATTGCAGAGATGAAATATCATGACCAAAGAACAAACTGGTGAGGAAGGGGTTTTTTAGGCTTATATTTCCACATCACTGAAGGAAGACAGGACAGGAATTCACACAGGGCAGGATCCTGGAGGCAGGAGCTGATGCAGAGGCCATGAAGGGTGCTACTTACTGGATTGCTCAGCCTGTTTTCTTACAGAATCCAGAGCCATCAGTACAGGGATGACACCACCCACCAAGGGCTGGGCCCTCCCTCATTGATAACTAATTGAGAAAATGCGTTACAATTGGATCTCAGGGAGCTGTTTCCTCAGCTGAGGCTCCCTTCTTTTTGATGAATCTAGCTTGAATCAAGTTGACACATAAAACCAGATAGTACATTTTCAAATATGGTAATCTAGTTTTTCTTTGTGAAGAACAGTAACAGCTATTAAATCTTTGAATTTTTTGGTATGGTTTCCTCCTTCCAATACACTCAGATTACATTATGTGTGTTTTTCTTTTTCAACCTCCAGCCTGTTCTGGTGATTTACCAAATCCTTCCTTCATATTTCCTACCTCTTTTATTTTTATTTAAATGTGTATGGTTGTTTTGCCTGTGTATCATGTGCATGCACAGCCTGAAGAAGCCAGAAGAGGGTGTAGGATCCTCTGGGACTCAAGTTACAGACAGTTCTGAGCCACTATGTGAGTGCAAGGCATGGAGCCCTGGTCCTCTGGAAGAGCAGCCCGTGCTCTTTCCTTTTGAGCCATCCTTACATCTCCCACTCACTTGTTTCTAATTTTGAATTCAATTGTATTCATACCACACATTTCTCTAGTGCTTTTTTATTTTAGTAGTATTTTTTTCCCTACTTACTGTATTTGAAGTCCACAGTCTATATACATCCATCCAGGCAAACACTCATACAAATAGACTGAAAACAAAATAAAATCTTTGAAATAATGGAATTTTTTCCTATTAAATTCATATACTATAGTATAACTATTTATAACACTTCAGTAAACAATTATCAATTTAAAATGGCGTATGTGTAGAGTAATAGTCTTGTGAAAGAAAGATGTACTTTCAAGAACTGGGACAGAAAACCACACAGAGGGAGTGACTGGTTGTTTTCCAGAACTCTTATCACTTGATATTCCTTTTATTGCAGGCAGCTTACCAGGTCAGACATTTCTGAGAAGGCAGTTTGTACTTGAATATTTTTTTCTCAGTAGCTAAATGGTATTCCGGAAGATTGCACATCAGAAATGTCAGCATTCTTAATGATAGTACAAACCACAAATGGACTGTCTAAAAGCTCTTTGTCACTGGCTTTACCTAACAAAGTAGCAATGATAATTGATCTCCCTGTTTGTTGCTTACTCACTTTTCAAAATAGCATAAAATGAAAAATTCCCATAAACCTGGAAGGAAAGGAAATATATGTTAGGTGGTCAAGAGTATGGGGCTCCTGATTTGACTATTAAATGACTTCTCCACTGCCACTAAAGGTCTTCATCTAGCCAGTTTATGGTTTTGGATTGGACCATATCCATTCTCTTTTCAAAATAAATTTCCATTTTGTGAGAACATCACTTTAAAGTTGTAATTCTCTTGGTGTTTTCTGTGGTTCTTTGCTTTCCTGACTTTCCTGGTATACACATAGCAAACACTACCCTATGAATAAGAGATGAAGCACATAGAAAAGTCTGAGATAGGTTGGGCTTAGACATAGAATCTGTCCAAGTGTAGTTTATCTTGGCATTTAAAATCATCAGCTGCCAAGGAACTGAGTGTGAACCGCATAGGAACTAAAGCACTGGAAGTGTATAGAGATGGCCTATTCTGAGCATTCATTTGCTACATCCAGAAAGGGGGAATGCCAGTTGAAGAATTGTTCCTATCAGCTTAGCCTGTGGGCATATCTGTAGGGCATTTGCTTAAACACTTGTTGATGGAGGAAGGTGGGCTCTACCATGGGTGGTGGCATCCCTAGGCAGGTGGGTCTGGACTGTATAAAAATAGGGAGTTTAGCAAGCCAGAGGGAACAAAGCAGTTAGCTGCATTCTTCCTGGTCTCTGCCTTCATTCCTGCCTTGGCTTCTCCCAATGATGAACTGTGTCCTGCAAATCAAATAAAACCTTTCTCCCCCAAATTGGTTTTATCCATGTTTCTTCCCAAAGACAAAACAACTCAGAACGTGCATTTATTCAACTTTTGCTTTACAATCCCATTTTTTTTTTCTGTCAAACATATTGATGCATGCTCATTTACCCAAATTGAAGCTAGAAAGACCATGTGAACGTGCCCACTCCTTGTTTGCTTTACTAGAGGTTGGTTTGTATATTTCAGACCTCTTTAATTTTGCTTTTAACTATTAAACATGTAATTTTAGAACTTAGTGAAACAGTATGTAGATGGTGAGCTAAGAATATAAGAATTAATTTCTATAAACAAAATATTCTGGAGAGTTTCAGTAAAGTTAAGTTTCTTAATGAGAAATGTCATGTGGTTGGAAATGGACAAAAATGAAAAATATTTCTAATCACAATAATAAAAATATAGAATGAATTTTCTAAGCTATAGAGTTCTGGTCCTCTTGTGAGGTTCTTAGGTGGTATTTCTGTCTCACTTTTGCTTTTTAAAAATGGCCTTACCTTGTAGCTCTAACTGGCCTAGAACATCAACTTTTGCCCCCTAAATGGGATTAAAATATGTGCTGCCTACACCCAGCTAATTGTATTAGAGAGGAAAATTAGAAAATATTGGTTCTTTTTAATTGTGTGTCCCCTGCCTCCTCAGCCATAGTTCAACTTTTAAAGAAATGTCTACTTACATTGATTATATTAATGTTGATTATCACATTAAAGTTTTTAACTGAGATTACAAATTTAGGGTACAAACACGTTGTTTTGTTACTCATAAAATGATTCCTATCTTTAAAAATCACTAAGATACTGGAGTTAGGCACCATTTTAGGGAAAATGTTGAAGTACAGCAACTTTTGTTTTTGTGCCCAGCTGTGCAGAGGGAATTCCCTAGGAAGATACTGAACTGGAACACTTAACCTTTCTCTTCTCTTTTTTAAGAGAGGAATGAATTTGTGGACTAGTCCGAGAAGCCCTAGTCCCTTCAGCTATTAGGGAACCATTATAGATAACTGAACCATGGAGAGTTAACGTCATTGCAAATCTGTATCCATGGCACATAATATTCAGGGCACATCGGCTACATTTTCCCTCCGGTTGATAACATATGCATCTGAAGTTTTCAATGTGAGATGTGACTAGGAGGTAAAGAGACAGATTTAGCCAATACTCCAGAATGTAGACGTCGAAATGTGTTTGCTGTTTGAAAATAGTGACAGCAGCAGGCTCAACACTTATTTAAAAGATGCTGTCTTTATCCAAAGTCATTTTAAAACTCATTTGAAATTGCTTTTAAAGACAATTCACGTGCTTTGTAGGATCACAGAAGAGTTGCTTCAGAGATAAATCTGATTTTAAACCAATGGTAGTTTTGCCTATTGTGATTTGTCATTGTGGTTCCAAATAGCAACCAATCTACCCCTGAGTACCAAGGTATTCTGTGGGTGCGGTGCTCACATGTGTATACTCCAGGCCTCAGAGCTCCACAAATAATTTCAGGAGTGGCAGGCTGAACGCCACTAAGATGTGAACTACATAGTGAGGTAAATGCTTAGGAGGAGGGTACACTTGGATGTATATATTGGTTATTTAAGGTAAAATCATTAATACTTTTCTGGAAAGGTATCAGAAAACTATTTCTCAAAAGACTAGATTATAAATATTTTAGACTTTGCAGTCTATATATTTCTGTCACCTCATTTCACATTATATAAAATAGAAACATAGTACATGAATGAACACACATGACTATTTGCAAACATAAACAACAGGTTGCGTTTTGGCCCTGTATTGCAGTATTTAAATAATGGCACTGTTTATTCTTGAAAAAGAAATTGATTAAAATATCCAAATTTCATCCACAGAAAAATATTCATTGAAATTATTATTTTACACTTTGATATAGTAATTACTATTTGATAGGCCAGCCAATTGTATCATAGAAAAATTGGCCAAAGTGTAATTATAACCACATACTAGTACTCAGGCAAACTGCAGGGGAATTCACTTTTGTGTTTAGTCAGTTAAGCGGGCATCCATGGTATTCTGACCACTACTGTTTTTGTTGTCCTTTATAGGCATGTGCATGGAGCGGTTATATTATATGTAAGAGGTGAGATGTCAGCCTTTCTCCTCCAAATAATTCTCTCTATAATGCTCTTTAATTGCTAGTGGTACAGTTAGGCTGCTGGCTCCCTCTGCTCCTGTTCTTCTTTCTATGCATTTACTATCTCTATTATGCATTATGAAATGTAGCCATTTAAAGTATATGCTTTAAGTCAAGCCTTGTGGCTAATGTCTGTAATCTCACCATTTGGTCAAGGAGATGCACCATGGGTTTAGCATCAGTCTGAGTTATATAGCAAGAGCTCGTCTCAGAAGCAACAGGAATTCAGTGGTTATATTTTGAGAACTGAAAAAAAAGAGAGGAGCACAAATGATTTTAGAATGTTTTTGTCTCCTTGAAAATATAGTTTGTATTTAACTATATATTCATTAATAGTTAATTTAAAACTTTCTCTATTACCTCAAAGAAACTATTAATTTGCTTTTAGTCTTAATTTTGTTTACTATAAACATTTCATACATATAGAACTATATAATATATAGGTTTTTGTGGCTACCGAGCATTTTTTAATGCATAGCCATACTTTATTTTGTAGCAGCAACATTTTTTTATTGATGAATGATATATTGTACATATCTATCTGGGTTTTAGGATTGCTTCTTCAACAGAAGAATAGTTAGATTGCTTTAAATTTTGGCTATAATGAATTTTGCCACTGAGAATATTTGTACAGAAATGTTTTCATAATCTTGAGTAAATATGTAAAAATAGAATTGCTATCTCACATAACATTGTATGTGACCTAGTTATCTGTGATAAAACTCCACAACCAAGAGTAACACAAGGGAGAGTTATTCAGATTTACAGTTCAGAGCTCTGAAATCTACAATGCTGGCTGTCTTGTGGCAAAGCACCATGAACAGAACCAGCTTGGGGAGGAAAGGGTTTATTTCAGCCTAGATTTCTAGGTCACGGTCCATCATAGAGGGAAGTCAAAGCAGGAATTAAGGCAGAAATCTGGAGGCCCAAACTGAATCAGAGACCATGAAGAGGTGGGGCTTACTGGTTTATTTCTCTTGGCTTGCTCAGCCTGCTTTCTTATACAATCTGCAATCATCTGCGGGGATGGGGTGTGGTGGAGGTGGGGGGGTGGGAGAAGGCATTCCTAGTGATTTGGGCCCTCCCGGAACAATCATTAAACAAGACATTATCCCACAGACTTTCCTATGAGCCAATCTTATGGAGGCATTTTCTCAAAAAAGATTCTCTCTTCCTATAATGTGGAAATAGTTGTTATACTGTATTGTTCAGTGAATAGCTACCCCAAAAGTCCATGTGTGTTCAGTGCATATGTTTTTCCTGAATATTTTGAATCTGTGAATGCAAACCTAGAAAACAGAGGGCTGACTGATTGTACTCAGCGCAGAGGATGTATCCTTAGTAATTTCACTGTGCATACCTTAACACCTTTACTCCAGAAAGAACTAAAGCCAATGAAAGCCTTTCAGTATCTGGAAGTAAATAATTGCAGCTGCTGTGGTGAGAGTGACATTGTCATGTTATTGCACCTCTACACAAACTGAGTAGCTGTAAATAGTACCCCTTTATTTTTAGCTTCACACAGGAGGATCCTACAGTTCAAGAATCTATAGCTTGCTATTTGCAGGATGAAATCTCAACAAGTCCTGCATCTTTCTCTTTACTTTTGTGTGTGTTTATTTTTAAGACTTCATCCTGTAACCCAGAAATTCTCTATCTATATCCTCCTATTCAATTAAGGATGTTGATCAAGGTCTCAGATCTTATCAGAGCAAAAATATGTTGCTTGGCAACTGAGAAAAAGATAAAATGTTTCAGATTTTAAAAAAATAATTTAAAATTTTATTATTCATTTTGTTAAAATTATTTTATTATTTGTGGGGAAACATCTTGAAGGAAGAGGAGAAGAGACCATGGCAACCATTCTTACAGTCATGCAGTCAAGGTGAGCAGGGACTGGATTTTGTTCTTTGGTCCATGTGTGCATTCAGATTGTATCTTCAGCTTCTACTCTAAATATCTGTCCCTTGTATATAGTACCTACCCCTTCTCAGTCCGTTTATGCCTCCTTCCCTCCATTTCTCCCTCTCTTCTTTTTTACCTTTATTCCTTTCATGGATTTTTATTGTATGTTAAAAAAATATTATAATCCAGTAGCCCACAAGCCTTCTTCCTCAGCAAGCCACAATAAATTTAAAGCCCAAGGGATTTCTGAATATCTTTGATTTGTGTCAGTAGTGATGACACATTGGCCTGATGTCTCTCCCCTGCCTGGGTCTAAGTCTATGACTCTGGTTTAGTTAAGTAAAACTTGGTACTTCCTTTCCCCTCTGTGAGGGGAGAGAGAATAGGTGGATGATGTGAGATAGCTGCTTGCTGGGAAAGATCTGGAGGCTGGAGACCATAAAGGGGGAACCTGGCCTCAAGGTCGTTGTGTGACTAAAGAGTGGGAATTCATGCTGACAAGGCTCTTTTGCCTAATGGCTGAGGGTGGACATTAGGAAGAAGAGAGAAGTGAGCTTTCTATTAGACTTTTTGAAAGGTGCACAAAGTGACTCAGCTTCTCTCACCTAACCCGCACTGTTAAAGCCTCAGCATCTCCCAGGAGTGCCCCAGGCTAAGGACCAAGTTGTCAGCACACAGGCATTTTTTTTAGAGTCCTTGTTAGGCCGCTTGTTGGTTGTGTGATGACTTTTTGATGTGTGCTCACTTTCATTTGAAGAATTTGTAAGAGGTTCTATAATTTGACCATCAATGTGCTCTGTGTGGTACTTACCACTCTTTTGGGACATTTCATTATGACCTTTAATCCTAGGTCAGTCTGAGTTTCGAATTATAGAAATTGTGTGTTATTGAGAAATGAAGAGGTGCATTATCTGAGGACATGCTGGAACATCACCTAAGTTCCTTCACTTCATAAGTTAAAGGTATCTAACTGAGAGCTACTTTTGTGAAGTTCTCCAGGCCAGTCTTAACTTTTGTTTTTCTTGCAGGTTCTGTGACAAGAGCAAACTTGAACTTCTCTGTGCCTTTCTTCTATGTAAATGGAGACTATTAATACCAGCCATCTTAAGAAGTTGTTCTTAGAATTAAATGAGTTAATGCACTAATTGGTGCATAATGAGTATATAATAAACATTCACTTGACTGTAAGGGAAGTGATACAGCTGACATTTAGTGCAGTAACTGAAATCTAGTTCTATGGAGAATCTTTTCATCTCTGTCTGTTCCTTCTCCTCTTTGTATGATTCAAAGTAAATTTGAAATTAAGTTGAGAAATATATGTTCTAAACTTTGTGTTCCTTGATCTGGTTAAATAGTGAATCATCTCAATTCATCTTTCTTACTACCTGACAGAAGAATAACAGAACCATTAGTGATGGCAGATGTTAAGTTTATGAACTTCTTTCTGCTTAGGAAGTGTTTCTGTCTGTCTGTTTATCTCTCTCTAATGAGAAACTAATCAACAGAAAAATATTCCCCCATAGACCATGATGGTCGTAATATGAATGCTGTTGCCAGCAAAACTGGATAATTTGCTTCACTCTTAAAACTCTCTCTCTTGGATGGATTAATCAAAATCTTCACTTACAATTCATGTGCACCAGGCTCCTTCTTTATAGAATTAGGTCATAGGAAGCATAATCCCAGTTGATTAAGAAGTAGGCTTACATCTGTTGATTTATACACGGCATCTCACTCACTTTATTTATTTTTGATTTTTTTAAAGATGTATATTTCTTATTTTTCCAAAAACATGACTGATAATAACATTGCCAATAGTGATAATGGTAAATGCAGGAAATCAATGATTGACAACATTAATGACTGACAGCTATTTCAGTTCTCAGGTTTTGTAATTTGGTGCTTGAGGTTTGTTTCTTGAGTTGACAATACATATAGTTTACAGATGATAGAAGAGAAAGGGTAAAGTTTGAAGTGGGAGGAGTGAGGAAGAGGAGGACAGCAGAGCCCCTTTGGCTACATGGTGGACATCTGATTTCTTCTGGTGGCCAGATTGATCATTCTTGGTCTGATAGTCTTTTTAAAGACACAATTACAAACAGCCAAATCTGAAGCCTAGATAGTTTCTCTAAATGAAGCATAATTTTTCAAAGTAGTACATGGTCTAAATCACCTTTTTTTTTTCAATCTGAAGGCAAGTCCTCAACTGATATGTTTTCTGAGGAATCAATATGACTTCACCTTAAATGAACCACATTAGTGTAAGCAAAGTATACCTAAATTTTATCTCAAATGCTTCATTGGGAAAATATCTATACACACCATACCCGCTCTATCTCCCCCCTACCCGCTCTATCCCCCCCCCCCCCCCCCCCCCCCCCCCCCCCCCCCCCGCAAACACCACATATTTGTCAGAGAACATTGGTGGGATTGACACAGATTTTTGATGAGGTAGGTAGAATTCTGTTGGAGTAACTATGATTGAGATAGCTTTAAGAGCTTTTAGGGAGTCAGAATCAGTCAGTCAAATTCTGCAAGGTGTCTAACTACATGATGACCAGAGTGTCCAGTGTTTGACTACGGATCTCAGCTTTTATTTTGTGTTTGTATTTTAGGCATTTTCTTGAGGCTGCCTAGAGTTTACACAACTAATTAGATTAATTGAACCAAACTGTCTTTTGCTTAAGGCAATAACAACCCAGGGTGATATTCTAGGACAAAGAGTTAGTTATTGTAGGAACAGATAATTTGGGCAAAGGTGTAATTCCCAGACACGACAGTAAAATACAGCAATTTCTGTGTTTCCTGCTTTCCTAATTTGACCTTGAAAACTTCGGTGGTTCTGTAATGATGCCTTCCTAACCCCAGGTGAGCATATTTATCTCTCTGCTCTGCTGCAGAGCTTGGCTACATCTGGTCCTTTTAAGCAGAAATAAGATTTTCATGGTAGGAATTACAGACCCTTCCTTAGATCTTCCAAAGGTTACTTGCCTTGGTAATGTTTTCTTTTCTGAATGAAATCTCTGAGCATAATGTTTGAGAAGGGCTTCTGGTTCATACTCCTTTTAAATTCTCTTTTTCAGAGAAATAGTCCTCAGTTGAAAGTCTTTGCTTTTGTTTTCTGTGTTTTACCATCTGCTAAAAATAAGAGCCTCTCACCTTGATTGTGATTTGGGGATTTGGGGACCTTGGTCCAGGCTCTGGTACTGACCTTTTGAAAGATCCTAGTCATCAGTTCTGTAGGCACTAAAAAAAAAAAAAAAAAAAAAAAAAAACTGTATCAGATTTAGACTCTCCCCACTGTAAAGGCATTTTTTTATTAGTTCTTTGATAGTTTTATACATGTGTTGATTATATTCTAACTCTTCCCCAATTTAACCCCCTCTTCTGTCTACTCAACTTGGTGTTTTTTGTTTTTTTTTTTTTTATTCTTTTAAGACTATTTTGTGTTGCTCAAATATCATTAGCTGTGTGGTCTTAAGTGGTTGACTTATCAGGGGCTACACTCTTAGAGGAAACCACTGTCCCTCTCTTAGCAGCTCATAACTGCAAAGAGCTTCACGACTTGGAGTGTGGTTGTATGTTCTCTATCTCCATGCTGGGATTTGGTCTGGCTTGGATGTACCACTGGAGAGGGCTTTTGGTTTTAGAGAGAAGTATGTTTAATGGTTCTGCCTTTTTTTGTTGTTCTATTGCTGTGATGAAACACCATGATTTTTTCAACTCATAAAAGGAGAGAAACATTTAATTGGGGTCTTGCTTGCAGTTTCAGAAGGTTAGTCCATGACCATCATGGCAGGGAGGCAGCAAGGCATGCAGAGTGATGGAGCAGTAGCTGAGAGCTTACAGCTTATCCATAAACTGCAGGGATGGGTAGGGAAAGGAGAGAGAGAGAGAGGGCTGATTGATCCTGGTGGGGGCTTTTGAAACTCAAATCCCACCCTCCAGAGACACACCTTCTCCAACAAGGCCACATCTCAATCATTTCCCAATAGTTCCATTTACTCGGTACCAAGCATTCAAACATGTGAGTGAGTGTATGGAAATCATTCTAATTCAAATCACCACAGGACTCCTAATATTTGAGTTTATGTGTGTCTGATGTATAGTCATCCTGGGAAAGAGATCCTCAGCTATAGGTGGGTGTTTCTAGATACAACTTTAACTTCCTTACTTTATGTTCTTTTACCTTTTCTTTTTTTCTTTCCAGTTCTTTAGTTTTCCTGTATTTCCTTGGGACAGCTAGCTTCAAGGTGACATCAGAGGGCACTAACCTCTCACCATCAGACAGACATAATCTTTGTAATGCTGTCCTTTTTTACCATACATATCATACATCTTGGCCTCCTTTTATTCTTTTTGGACTTGTTCTTAGTCCTCTGTTTTAGATTCACCAAGATAGGATAGATAATAGAATGGTTTTTTTTGAATTTGCCAAATATAGACAGACTGGAAATTGTAAATGTCACTTTTATCTGATAACTGCTTTTATTCTATATAGTTCTACTATGTTAGAGTTAAAATTTTTTCTTTTATTAGACAAAAAGGGGAAAATGTTTTGTGATATTTGTACTGTGTATGAAGATATATTGCTGTGATTGGTGTAATAAAAAACTTAACAACCGGGCTCGAGAGATGGCTCAGCCGTTAAAGGCTAGGCTCACAACCAAAAAAACTTAACAACCAATAGCTAGGCAAGAGGTGCAAACAGGATTTCTAGAAAAAGAAAGGAAGAGAGTGAATCTAGGCATGTGAGAGACACCAGGAGACAATAAGAAGAAATGGGAGGTGCAAGATGGAAGAGAGGTAACACCACATGATAGAATGTATGTTAATAGAAATGGGTTAGTTTAAGTTATAAGAGCTAGTTAGGAACAAGTGTAAGCTAAGATCAAGCTTTCATAATAAGTCTCCCTGTCATTATTCATGAGCTGGAGGCCCAAAGAGTCTGAATACACCTCTGCATTATCTTTTAATGTTAGACTGCTCATGGTCTTTCTCCTATGTGGCCCTTTTATTCCTGCCTGGCTGGCAGATTCATCTGCCCCTGGTTGCTTTATATGTTGACTTAATGCAGATGATGTACTCACAGCCAGGACTTCTCCAAAGGCCTCATGTGTCTGTAAATTCCTCTTCAGCATCTCTTTAGGACATTTCACTAGTGTCTAAAAAATAACATGCCCAAAGCCAGACTCAGAATCTCATTCTCAGAGCTACTTTATTCTTTGAATCATTGACATTAGAAAAATGACATGATTCTGTTAAAAAAAGAGGAGAAAGAAAAGAAGGACAGAAGGGAAAAAAAGAGAAAAAAGTTAAATTTGGTCCTTTGCATGACATTCCATATATAATTCACTGACATATCCATTTCCATAGTTCTACTCAAAAATTTTCCCCAGAGTCTGAATTTGTCTTGGATCATTCCATTCCCAGGCACCATCACTCTACTCACCATCACTGTACCCACCTAGACAATTTGATTTCTACACTTCCAACTGACATGACACCTCTTTTAATGCAGATAGTATTGGTTTTTTCCCTTCATTAAAGCTCAATAGCTTTGTGATTATAATATCAGACTGCCCTTGTCTTCCGCTGGAGGGGCTTTCCTTCATTCAGGCTGCTGCTCAGGTGTCCTGGATGTTACTTTCTTCTCAAGGTGGGCTTAGTACCAGTTGGATCTCAGCTTACTTCTTCTGCTTCAGAAACTACTCAGTACAGTCTGAAAGTTTTCATGTATTAACAACAAATTATTACTGCTAATTTACTCTGTGTTTCACTCTCCTCTCCATGAAGGAAAGCCTGTGTGCTTATGAAGAACCACTTATCTCTTCTCCTCCTCATCATCTCTGAGCTCCTCTATCTGAAAAGTTATCTCAGTCTGTAATGGATCTTCAAGGCTTGCTAGGGCATGATTAGCTTGGCTTTATCATTTTTGTGAACTACACAGATCTGGAGGGCAAGGTCAGCTCAGCAAATCTTAGTATGCTAACTGTTTAGGGGCTTCTTTAGACCCTCACTTTTAGCAGCTTTTCTTATCACCTGACATTGTCTTGGCCAGAGTTGCTTTTGAGGTAATAATTGAGGTGTAGAGAACATCCTGAGAGAGGAGGCAAAAAGGTCTAGGTACCAGCCAGTAGAAGCAAGCTGCAGTGCTGACTTCTAGACCTGACAGGGCTGTTTTAATCACAGACTCATTCATACCAGGCCTGGGCCACTGTTCAAGACCTACACTGAATTAAGTTTGTCAAAGTTTCAGCATGGGTCAGCAAGGGGCCCCTGAGTTCCCACCCTATGCCTAGCTTAGGAGCTGGTGAGGGTTAATGGCTGCCAAGGAAAGAAGATTCACTCTCCTTTGGGGGTGTAGGCACTGGTATACTGTGGATGGCTCCACACCAGTGCATGAATGGGCAGCATTAATTGAACTTGGGGCTATTAACTACCTTAAAGAAAGGAAGGAAGGAAGGGAAGGAGGGAGGGAGGGAAGATAGAAGGGAGGGAAGGAAGATAGGAGGGAGGGAGGAAAAGAAAGAACATGAACTTGGGTAGAGAGGGGCAATGGGTTGGTTAGTTTGTTAACTTGATACATGCTAGAGTATTTGGAAATAAAGACTCTCAATTGAGAAAATGCCTCCATAAGATTTGCCTGCAGTTAAGTATGTAATGTATTTTCTTAATTATTGATTGATGTAGAAAGGCCCAGCTCATTGTGGGTAGGGCCACCCCGGTCAGGTTGACCTTGAGTGTATAAAGAAGGCTGAACAATCCATGATGAGTAAATATGCAGTGTCTCTCCATGGCTTCTGCTTCAATTCCTGTCTCTCCATATTCCTGCCCTGACTTCCGTCAGTGATGGGCTATACAGTGGAACTGTAAGTTGAAATAAGCCCTTTCCTCCCCAAGTTGCTTTTGGCCATGGTATTTTATCACAGCATTAGAATCCTGATTATGATAAGCGGGGGAGATGGAGAGAGTTGTGCTAGGTGGATATGATCCAAATATATACATTTCAAAGAATAATTAAAATATTGAAAGCCCTAAAGCTGCATGGGGATTTTCTTTGTCACATTTTTTTTCTCAGCCATAATTTGGTTTCTCTTGAAGGTCCCCAGGCTTTTATTCTCAAAGTTGCACACTTCCTTTTAGTTACTCATGTACATTATGCCTGAGTGTCATTTCCCTTCAAATGTACACCTCCTTTACAGCCCACTTAGAGTTTTTCTAAAGATATTCAGAAGCTAACTCTTCTTAACATCATAATTATATACTCATCTTTCTTCAGCTGACTATTTACACATTCTTTTTCTGTCCTGCCTGTTTTCTAATTTTAGGGAAGACACTATGTTTTAATTATTTGTTCAATAATAATTAGCACATTATGAAAGGTTGAACAGTTCTTATCATCTCTTCTGATAGAAATAGCTTAGTAGAAATTCACATGTATCTGTAAGCCTAGAATAAATGAGTTCACCTCAGGTTGTGAAAAACAATTTAGTAAAGTTAGAAACAAATCAAAACAGATGTGAGATTTGGGGGCCATTAATTTCTGTGGAGATTGAGGAGCAAGCTGAAAATGTCTTCAAAGAGTCATTTGCAGTAGCTTCTTCAGTGTTACGTACGTAGTGTGATGGGGAAGAGCCTGAAGGATCTGCAAGCTTGGGAGCAGCAGTGTGGATACATGAGCTCATCCCATGATTTGATTGTTGACATAGACATAGGTAGCTTTTTGTACAGACTCTTAACCTTCTCCTAAAGCCCATTTACTGTAGTACCAACAGGAACCTTGGTTAAATAAATATCATCAGATCAATTTTGAATAATAATAGAATTTCTGTTTTTATATTTATTTTATAATAATTATAAACTAATTATACCATGTTATAATAATATATGGACATAAAATAATAAATATGTTATAAATACAACACAATAAATATTATAAATGTAGCCTACAATGTTGATATGAAAACGATAAATTAAGGAAAAACTAAAATATCACCTGACAAGGAGAGAATATATTAGAAACTGAGAGCAGACTTTAGGTATTCTTTTGTCCTAAGTTGATGCTTGTTACAAGGCTTTTCTGCAACAGACATGTATGGTGTACTGATGGTGTTCTGTGCTGTCACCCTCTTGAAGGATGGAAGAACCTAGAGGAGAGAAACCTACAAAATCTAAGGCAAGTTCCATAAAGTGGTACATAAAAAAGAGGTAATAAAATTGATTTTTTTAAAGCTGGTGTGTTCAAGAGATACTCAGAGGAGGTATGTTTGAGATCAACTTAAGAGGTCCCTTTAGGTAGACCATACGTACCTGTTGGTAGGGAAGCTACTCAACAGAAGAGGTCACAGGGGAGTAGAAAATGAAGTAGAAAACAATAATCTTAGTTTGTTTGGGGGCCCAGAAGGATTCTGGGAAGAGGTTGAAAATGCATATTACCAAGTATAGTATTATTTAACAACAGTGCAGATAGTCACAATAACTCTGTAATAGGAACAAGAACCATAGCAGCTTTCTTTGGGTCATTGTAAGCAGCTTTCTTTGGGTCATGGAAGTCAAGAATGAAAGGTCTTTTGCAATGCAGTCTGATAGCTGTTTTGACTAGTGTGGAAGGTTTAGAGAGCTATTCCAGTTCCAACAGACAAATGTCACAACCATGGCACTAAGAAGTTTGGAGTCATGCATGCCTGAGGGAATGAAGAGAGACAAAAAAAAAAAAAAAAAAAAAAAAAAAAAAAAAAAAAAAAAAAAAAAAAAAAAAAAAAAAAAAAAAACAACCAACAAACAAACAAAAAACAGTGACAGTGTCATTTGTGCCTGACTTCTATGGTCCAGTTCTCACTTGTCCTTTCTCCCAAGTGACAAGTCATGTATTGGTAGTAATGAGAGAAATGAGTGGCAGAGTAAGAATGAAGGCTGGATGACATAGGGGGCCTCACGCTCTTGACCATAAGCGACTCCACTCATGCTGCACACATCTCAGTTCAGAACATAAAATGACCTGCAGACTGTCTGAATAGAGTGCTAAGTCAAGGTGGATAGGATGAAATTAACACCAGGCTTAGCTGTCAGAGAAGTGCAGAGAATCTAGTCCTCCCCAGTGATTCCTTTCTTCCCTCTACATGGAGGAAGGCATTTGCATTTTAGCTTTATATTTGTGCAAATTTGTTGGATCTCTTCAAAGTCTATTGCCCTCATTTCTGATACCATTCCTGAGTGCCTAAGTGAAGCTTATATTGCCTTCTGAGGAAGTAGCAAGGCAAGGGGCTTCTGGTATAGGAGTGATGATTCATTCGGGCCTGTCCTTTTCAATCCTGCCCAGCTTCCCTATGAACATCATCACTTACATGGCTTTTGGGATGTTTCAGTTGGTTATTAATCTTTGCCAACTGCTGATTTGACACAAAAGGCCATTTCCTCCGATTTGCCTCCTGGAATTTAGTGTGCTCTGACAGCCTCAGAGATGCTTTAGTGAGATGCTAACATGGCTAGTGCATCACTCAGCTGCACCTTGAACAGCTTCAACAAAGCCATGGTCCTTTGAGATTGGTGTCATGAGTTAGGGAGTAAAAGTAACATGCAATTGTCTGTCAAGTGTACCTTGTTGTGGTCATAATCAAAATCACAGTCAGGCCCAGCATTCTTGGCTGGGAAAGTTAAGCTCTGGATCCAGACAGCAAGTGCCTTTATGTTGCTTTGATGTGTTATGACTGAGATTCAGAAAATTGGTTTCTAAAGCAATTCAGTGGGAAAAGTTATAGGAGAATGTGCTAAGCAAGAGTAGCGATTGCTAATAGGTTAATCATTTTGTTAATCATTTTATCAGAGTATTTTCTTTAAGCCCTACAACAACCCAGTGAAAAAAGTACCTCATTATGCCCACTTTAAAGATAAACAGACTGAGTTTGGGAGATTGTGAAATTTGACCAAAGTCCACTAACTTGTATGCAACAGGATTTGTCTTCGTCTGTCTTTCTTGTTCATCTTCCTATGAGCGGAGCTCTTCCTGACAATGCCTTCTGCACTGCTGAGTACAACAAAGAGGCTATGATGAGACTCACAGTGAGGTACAAACTTCCTTCTTTCCTTCTTTCCTTCTTTCCTTCTTTCTTTCTTTCTTTCTTTCTTTCCTTCCTTCCTTCCTTCTTTCTTTCTTTCTTTTTCTTTTTCCTTCAACTTTTAAAATTTAGCCGTGTTGAAGTACTGTTTCCCTATTAAACAAAGGAAAGAATATTACACCCTTGTATCCAGGCTCCTCACAGAAGTCAGTACCTTGCTCTAGACCCTGGCATTATGTTGCAGTGTGCATGCACTGAGAAAAATCAACCTTCAGGATGCTGTTATAGGGTTTGAAGGAAATGTTCTTATTAACTGCTTAACAAAATGGTGGCTGGAGGGGTGACTATTACCCCATATCATAGAAGGGGCCAATGAGGTCTAAGAAGGTGTCTGTGGCTTTTCTGAGTGCATACAGTTGGGCTGGGAAAGTGCTGAATATACAATGCAGGTTAGTGAAAGTGCACTGTTTCCCTTTGTGCTCAACACTACACCAACTACTTTTTTCTCTCACTAAAATTAAACAAGTATACTAGGCAGTATATCCTTTTACTAGAAATAGCATTTATCTTTTATGTATAATCCATATTCTCATCTCTTGAGTACTGTACAAGTCAAAAATTTAGAATATGAAGGGGGACTTTTGGAAGTTATTTCAAGGGCTTGTCTTTATATAAATACTAAGTTAATTGGAATGACTAAAATGTAAGATTTGTTCATAGTTGCAGGGTCTCTTTATCTACAAAAATTGATAGTTTCTTGACACAGCAGTAGTCTGCAAGAGTGCAAAAAGTGTGCTGCTTTCAAAATCATCCTTCTAAGGTAAGACTGACCCAGCTCAGGGTGTCCCATGGGGCTCAGTTGTTAGGATCTGCAGTGGATTTGCAGAAGGCACTTTACTCAATTATTCCTTCACTTTATTTTTCTAATGAGTTGGAGTAGCACACTGATAGGCTGACTTCCTATCTGCAAGTGTGAAGGGCCTTTATAGTCAAAGATTTTCTCATTAGCAGAACATGAACACAGAGTTTGGAAAGGGAAGACAGGGCTGCTCTGTAAGGTTTTAAATGCTAAAGGGGGTGGCTCTGCTTTTTGAAGTTCCTTGAGCAGATATTTCAGTTATTGCAGGCAGATGTTAAGGTCACTGTATGACTGTAAGAGGCTGTATGTAAAGCTTTCATGGCTCAAAAACAAAGATAATTATATGTTCTCATCCTCAGTGCAGGTATCTGAACACTCTTTGTTTACATACACCAGGCAGGAGACAGGTACTTCTGGATGGTGAAGCCCCAGAGACATGCTTATAAAGGAGTTGTCTTTGCTGACAGATTTCTCTCTAGAGTTTATCCTAAATGATTCCTCTTCCAAATAACTTATAGGAAACTATATGATGTCCTGAGAGTCAAATACTTTTCACTTAAGATACAGGCCTGTGATGGTCAGAAGAACAGCTCTGATGTTTACAACCCTGCTATTTGATGGGATATAATTAGCATTGTTTTTTCTTTTTTGATGAAAGATATATTAAACTGCATTTTTGGGGTAAGATTTGCTTCATCTAAGGTGTCTCAGCACTCATTAATTTTGGTTCTTCAGGCCAAAGATGAGTTTGGACCTGAGTGTGGTGTGGCCTTACTTGAGTAAATATTTCTGAGCATCAGTGGCAATTGCTGGAAATGTGAGGGTTCAGCAGCTGATTCTTTTTTTTTAACTTAAATATTTTTATTTAAATGTTACTAGATTTTGACATGGATAAATACCTGGAGAGTATAACAAAAAAATGACAACTTAGTTAAACCAATATTTAAAGGTTCTCACCTTAAAAGCATTAACAATTCATGGCTAATTATTTTCTGTAGTGATTTCTTTCTCTGAATACTTTCTTTTTTTCTTTTCTCTTTTTATTATGAATAAAGTCATATTTTTTATCTGTGTATATCCTTGTTCAAGCTCCCTTCCCCCTCCTATCCCTTCCAGTCACTCTCTCTTCTCTACATCTCTTTATCTCCTCCCCAGCAAGGGCAGGAGTTCCTACGGGCCCAACATGGCTTAGTTTAGCATCCACTCCTGGCAGATCCACTTTCCTCACCTCAACATCAAGACTGGGCCAGTTGTTCCTCTAGAGGGAGTGGGATCCAAGGTGCCAGTCCGAGGTCTTTCAGATCCCAAGCTGTTCAGTGGTTGGGGTTTGCAGCTTGGACATGCTTTGCTTTTTACTTTTTTGGTTAGAGTCCACTAATGAGTGAGTACATCCCCTGCTTATCATTCTGAGTTTGTGATACCTCACTCAGCAGGTTCTCCAAATCTATCCATTTGCCTGCAAATTTTATGATATCACTTTTTCTTACTGCTGAGTAGTACTCCATTGTGTAGATGTACCACAGTTTGTTAATCCATTCTTCAGTTGTGGGCTACCTAGGTTGTTCTCAGGTTCTTGCTATTACGAATAATGCTGCTATGAACATAGTAGAGCTAATGCCATTGGAGTGTGAATGTGCATCTTTAGGGTATATGCCCAGAAGTGGTATTGCTGGATCCTTGGGGTGATGGATTCCCAGTTTTCTGAGAAACAGCCATACTGCATTCCACAGTGGCTGAACAAGCTTACACTCCCACCAACAATGGAGGACTGTTCCCCTTGCTCTGCAACTTCTCCAGCATAGGCTATCATCTTTGTCTTTAATCTTAGCCATTCTGACATGTGTAAGGTGGTATCTCAAAGTTGTTTTGATTTGCATTTCTCTGATGGCTAAAGATGATGAGGACTTTTTCAAGTGCCTTTCAGCCATTTTTAATTCTTCTGCTAAGAATTCCCTTTTTAGTTCTGAGCTCCATTTTTTCATTGATTTATTCAAGGTTTTGGGCTCTAGATTCTTGAGTTCTTTATATATCTTAGAGATCAGTCCTCTATCACTTGTAGGGTTGGTGAAAATCTTTTCCCATTCTGTAGGTTGGCGTTTTGTCCTATTCACAGTGTCCTTGGCTCTACAGAAGCTTCTCAGTTTCAGGAGGCCCCACTTATTGACTGTTGTTATTAATGTCAGTGCCATTGGTGTTATATTTAGGAAGTGGTCACCTGTGCCAATTTGTTGGAGGATATTTCCCACTTTCTTTTCTATCAAGTTAAATGTGGCTGGGTAAATGGTGCTAGTATAGCAGCTGATTCTTAGAGACGTTTGCTGAGAGACCACCAAGCACACTTCAAAAAATTAATGTAGCTTGAGACTCCTTTTCCAAACTCCTTACTTTATGTACATATATTGTGTGGCATATTTTTAGTGGGATTACTTGAGCCTTATCAAAACTTTAATACTTTTAAAATCTGTATATGATTCAAGTATGAAGTCTTTTTTCTGAAAATTTTGGACATAATTTACATATGCTGTTATTTATTCATTGGTATTCACATAGTTTTAAATATTCAGGAAACTGTATAGCAATCAACCTTTTCTTACTTTAATTACTGTTTGTCAGTCCAAGAAGGACCAGCACACCTGTTAGCAATTACCTCCTTTCCTCTTCCGTTAGTGACTGGCAACCATTGATCCATTGTGTGTCTCTCAACTGTTGTGGACATTTCATGCAGATGGATTCATTTAACATTATGTGACCTTTTGTGTTTGTGTCTTTTATTTCACATAGAGTTTTTAAAGGTTCATTCATTCTGTGTCAGTAGTTTATCATTTTTAAGGCTGAGTAAATGTGAGGACATGTATCTATCTATCTATCTATCTATCTATCTATCTATCAGTCTGTCTATCTATTTATCTAGTTATAAATCTCCATATGTAATATATATATTTACCACATTTTATGATTTTTATTTACTCATTTGCCAGTTTATTAACCTTGGGTTATTCTCATATTTTGTACTATTTTAAATCATGCTAAATTAACATTTATGGATAGTATTTATGTGAGCATACATTTTAAATTTTCAATGTTTTTGGTAACTCCTTGGTTAATATTTGGAGGAGCTACCAAGCTGGATTCCAAAGTGGATGTGCTATTTTACATGCCTACAGACATGTGTAAATATTTCAATTTTTCTGAATCATTGCCCACATTGCTACTGTCTGTGTTTTTATCACAACTATTTTAGGTGTAGGTCAATAGCTCATTATTGTTTTGATGTACATCTCTTAATAACTAAAAAGCATATTTTTAGGTTACCAGATATGTTATCTGGAGAAATGCCTATTCAAATCCTTTGATTCAATTGAATTGTGTAATGCTTTGATTATAAATCAAACATTTAGAATGTGATAATATTAAAAGATAAAATATGTTTGAGATGATGTAGGCATCATTATTTCATCCTGATAGGATTAAGACACCTAATAAAATGTGTCATTGTGTATGTGGCTAGCTTGCTTCCCTGCTTCTTGTTTTATATAGCTTTAACAAGAAGACTCTCACCAACACCTTGGTCTTAGATTGCTCAATCTCTAGATCTGTGAAGAAATAGATTTTATTCTTCACAAATCACTCAGTTTTAGGTATTGTATTATAAACAACAGAGAACTTAATGAAATGTTTTATTGAGTCATAGCAGCTCTTTACATATAATCTAGGCAAACATTCTATGATTTAGCTCTAGTTCTTTATGTAACCTAAGCACAAGCTGTTTATCAAATCTAATCTGAAAATGTCTTTTTTCTTCCTGTCATTGTATTTTCTTCTAAGTGTTCTTTGAAACACAGAATTTTTAATGTTGATAATAAAGTTTCCTTTATATTATTTGACTTTTGCTTTTAGAAACTGAAACCTCTTCTACAGACTTAATTGAATTATGGGTTTTTTTTTTGTAAGAGCTTTATAGTTTTATTGATACCTTTAAAGTTCTGATTTTGTTGGTATATGATACAAAATGAATTCTGACTTCATTGTGTGTGTGTGTGTGTGTGTGTGTGTGTGTGTGTGTGTGTGTCTTCAGTTGTTCCAGTACCCTTGGTTGGAGAGCTTGTTCTTTCTGCCTTTCTGCCAGGAATGGCATTATTACCTTGTCAGAACTGAGCCAACATGTAGATGCATACTCACTTTCAGTTGTCTGACACAGCGCTGTGAATCCATTTTCATGCTGTCTTTATTGCAACAGTATTTCTAGAAAGTCTTTATTGGATTTATGACTTTTCCATGTCAGTTCTTCCTGAAGACTATTTTATTTATTCTGGGTCTCTTGGTTTTTCATTTCTAACTTAGAAACACATTACTATTTGCAAAGAAGATTTTTTTTTAATTTTGGTAGAGTTTGCCAAATTTGTAGGTCATTTTGGTCTTTAATCACCACATGAACAATGTTAAATTTTCTGATTAATAACAATTTATTTGAGGCTTCTATAATTTAACAATGTTTTGGAATTTTCAGCATAGAAATTTTACATTTTGTTGTTGAATTTATTCCTGTGGATTTTAATATTTTATGAGTTTCTTTTTTCTTAATTTCAGTACTGGTAATTTATAGACATGCAGTTGATATATATTGATATGTATCTTACATATTAAAAGAAATACAAATCAGTAGAGTCATAAAATACCATGGTAGAATAATCAGCTTAAGTTTGACCCTATCTGTCATTGGGCCATATATCATTAGGTCAAAGTTAGAGATATCTACTGAAAAAAATTTAGATAGAAATCTACTTGTTGGAATGATTTTGTTTTGTTATATGGAAGGTTGATGGTTTAAGGTTCTATGTTTCTGACTTCATGCTTGAAAATATATTTATTTTGAGAGAAACCACTTCTTTTCCAGTCATCTTTATAATCCAAGAATGTGTAAAGGACTCAAAAGAGTTGTATTTTATGAATGCTCATTAACTTAATGATTACTAACTATAACAGAACATATAAAGACTATAGAAAGATGTAAACACAGATGAAGATACCATAGTGTAGATGTGGGTCACTCATGGTAGACAGCAAAGATATAATTTTCCTAATATTATTCTGTAAAATACAGCTGTGCTTGTTTTCTCACTCAGATCACTAAAAAGAAGGGAAGCATTGTGGGGACTAGCAAGCAGGAAATGGGATGTTAGTCTTTGTTATCCTATTTGCTGTCCCTCAAAGCTATTTAGAAGAGGGTTAGCTATTCACAGGAGGAAGAGAAAGGTTCTTGTAGAAATGCTTCTGCCTGATGGAGATGTACACATCATCTGCTACACAGAAAGCCATGGCAACTTCACTTTTCTCTCTCACTAGATCATTTCAGAAAGTGACAAGGTATAAAACTGATATTACTCAGATGGATGTTTTTAGATGTCTCACTTTCTGCAAGTCAGGATATATCATCAATGATAAATGTCTCTGCTTGTGAATATTCTACAGAAACATTGGCTATGGTATGGGGGGGAGCATCTTGCCAGCTGGCACAGAAATATAATGGATTTAAAGGGAAAGTCATGTCCTGAGTTTGGGTGACTCTGACTGGCTTTGGCAAGCCTTTGCTTTGGTCTCTATCCTGATTATCCTGATGCTTTGTGCTGTTTTCCTAGTTAGTTTATGTAGTAGGGACTGAGTCCGTTGCTACATTCATGATTTAATTGCCATGAGAATACTCTTAATATATTTCCCAGAATCCTCATGGTGCAGAGGCTTGAAGAAGGCAGATCATTCAGGAAAAGTCATTAGGATATTGAATGACAGGGTCAGAATTCTGATCAGGTAGTCTGATTCTGTAACCCCTATTCTGAGCTATTATAATTTCTTTGAAGAGCATATGGGGGTGGAACCAGGGCGATGTCAGATTGTGTTCTTAGCAAACGAAAAACAATGTTTATGACCTGTAGTTATAATGAACACTGCCAGTCCAAGATGACAACTGGTAGTAGGTAGATTGCTAAGTACAATGATCTTACCCTCTTCCCGATAATTTTTCTTAGTGTACTTTCTGGTTATCAGTTTTAGAGGGGAGCCAGAGTCTGGATGGCTCTATTGCTGCTGTCCATATAAATCAGAGATGTGGGGAGGAAATGGTCCTCATCTAAGAAGCATAGGCTTTGCCTTAAAGTAGAATAGTTACCCAAGGCTAACCCACAGCTTTCTGGGAAGTGAACCTACTCGTTCATTTCTCTTTGCTTTCATTTCTTTCAATTGACTATTATTGCTTGGGTCCAGTGAAAAGATGTAAGGCAGGTGACTGATTGACACAGTCTTCTGGGGTCCAGGGCTGGAGATCAGAGTGAACCTGGAAAGGTGTGTGGGAAGTCTTAGAAAGACTGTTTGTGAACTCATTCCTGAAGTTCTCAACCTCAGAATACTCATTGTGGTGTCTTTGAGGTCAGTCTGTCCTAGTTAACAGGTATATTTAGGCCAGTTGGCTTCCTGTGCACAGCATCTTTCCTTGATATAGAAACATGACCTTTTTACACATTATGTGACTTCAGGTTTCAAGAAGAATCTTTTAATCTGTTTACTTTGCCTTTTAAGTAAAAACTAGCATTTTTCTTTTCCCAGAGAGAAAGTCTTCCCACATCTGCATATCTCATGTGTTATGGAAACCTTGCCCCTGAATGAATGTGATGTGTAGTTGTTTCTCTGTCTCTTTCTGGGCTCTGGTTCATTGTGTCCTTTGGCTTCTCCTTTATTTGATAAACTTACTGAAGGTTCAGCATTTTCTTTGTCTCATTAAAATTTAATTTGCTGTAACATTGCCAGCTCCTGCTGTGGCTATATTTAAATGGCTTTGTATCATGCTTTGCATTGTCCCTTTTGAGGACTCTGAAGCAGTAAATGCCTTCACTTGTGCCAGAAACCATGAAGGACAGGTAGGCCGTGTAGGTGAAATTTGTCTGTTCATTGGTTTTGTTTTCCTGAAAGGCCTGAAGAGTAAAGAAGAGGGAGGGGCCTCCTGGGACCAAGGAATTACTCAGAAATAAGTATTTAAGAGCTTTGTACTTCTTTATGATTTTTTGGGAAATTAACTCAGTGAATTACATTTTTAAAGCCAAAATACTTGTAATGAGCAGTGGAAATATTTTTGTACTCTGTTCTGTAACTGGCACAAATAGAGCAGTGGTATTTTAAAACCAAACTTAAGATCATGAAAATATTTTCAGGAGTCAGAAAATAGAGTGAACTTCCTATTTAGATATTATTGAGAAAGTTGAGGCACTGCTGCATCAAGAATGAGATGATAAAGACCTGATATGGAAAAGAAAGTAATGAGGAAGGTGCCTCCCCCTCCTGCCCCCCTGCAACATGCCAAAGTCAGCCTGATGATCTTGGGAAGGAAATGAGAGGTGAGAGTGTTGCTTACCATTTGTTAGTCTCCTGAGAGACTCCCGCTTCCTAAGGAGATGCCTTTATTTCACTTCATGTGACAAAGCAGTGATGAGGAGGCTCGAAACCAACAGTACCAAGTTTATCAACCAAAGAATAGAAAGATAGTAAAAATGAAAGATAAAAATGATTGGAAAAATCTCCTGGGGCCAAGGAGGTCACTCATTTGCAAATGTTTCTTATGTATGCATGAGCAAAGACTTGAGTTTGATGCTCAGTACTCCTGGAAAACCTTGCATCTATGAAGTGCTCTTGTAATCCTGGCATTAGTGAGGCACACAGACAGAATTCTTAGGGCTTGTTGTCCAAATGACTTGGCCTCTTTGGAGAGTCCTAGGTCTCATTGAGAGACACTACTTAAGAAATAAGGCAAAGTTCTAATGGTATGACACCCAAGGTGGCCTTCACATTTTTATGCACACATGTGAAGTGCATATGTGTATATGTATATGGACACACATACAAAATACCAAAGAATAAACCCAACCAAGGAAGTAAAATATCTTATAATGAAAACTTGAAGATACCAAAGAAACAAACTGAAGAGGACAGTAGGAGATTAGAAGATCGTTCATATTTGTGGATTGGCAGAATTAATCATATGAAAATAGCTATATTACTGAAAGTATCTATATACTCAATACACTATTCCTACATTCAAATCAATCTTCATCAATTTTCAAATTATATTCTCCATAAAACTAAGAAAAACTATCCTAAAATTCATATGGAAACACAAATGATCATAAATAGGCATTATAGACATAAAAACAGAGAAAGCATAGAAACAGAAAAAAGAAAAATTGGTCAAGATTCAGCACCAATACGATGGTGAACATACACACTATCCAGAGGAAAACCTGTGAATATTATCCTAAGAAGTAGCCCTTATTCTCCACTGCTCGTGTTTGTTACAGTCCTTCAGCGCTCTGGCTTAGCTACCCTTGCTCTGGGCTACACGAGCTGGAGTCTGCTGCCTCTTTTTTCATTGCCATTTCGCTCCCTGCTCTGTCTCCTCTTGCTGTCTTCAGTCTTGTCGTGGAGCTTTGGCCCTTTTCTTTTCTTCCTCAGCCTTCTGGCCAGAACAAGACTGCCTTTCCAGTATAAAATATTTTCTAGTATATTGTACCTGAATAAACCCTATAAAGTCAAAAGGACCCTTAAAAGTAGAAGGTCCATAGCAGGACACAAGGTGGCTGTGGTTTATTTCATCCAAGATTCTATGCCATTTGATTTGACCTAGTTTTGTGTTTCTCAGTGGAGCCCATCCCATTATAGTTTCACTGTTTTAGTCATTGAATATTAAATACTTGTTTATACATTTATCCCTGTGGCACTTACAGTTGATTTGGGGCATAATAAGCATTAATCAAAAGATATAAAAATTTCAGCTGTGAAATGTGTACTGTATAAAGGGGCAATACATATGGCTATTGTGTACTTTTTTTTTTTTAAGTCACATTTTATTTATTTGTTTGATGCTGCTTTGGATGGTTGTGGTGCTCTGTGTGTGAGTACATGTGTGTATGTGTGTGTGTGTGAGAGGGAGAGAGAGAGAGAGAGAGAGAGAGAGAGAGAGAGAGAGAGAGAGAGAGAGAGAGAACACATAGGCCTGCACATATATGTGCCATGGTGGTGTACTATTTTTTAAAAGTACTTATTAAAGTAAAATATATATGAAATTAGCAAACGTATTGTAATTGAATAGCTCAATGTATCTGCACAGTGGAT
The DNA here is from genome assembly GCA_004025045.1 of Sigmodon hispidus. Lineage (NCBI taxonomy): Eukaryota > Metazoa > Chordata > Mammalia > Rodentia > Cricetidae > Sigmodon > Sigmodon hispidus. The sequence continues at coordinate 95,914 of PVIH01003092.1, forward strand.
ACTCATATGATTAACACAACATTTAGAAACAGAACCTTACAAGTACCCAGAATGTTTTTCTTTGTTCTCCTTGAGTTCTTAACTCTTACCAAAGGACAAGCTGGTTGTATTATTTTAAATGAGGCTGGTCAGTCTAGAGATTCTTATTTTTATGGTGGCCAGAGCTGAGAGCTGCAGGATAAATAGTTAACATGAGGGTTGAAGAGAGTTTCCTGACATTTCATGAGAGGGGAGAACATTTGATGAACTACAAAAATAATAGAGTAGAAAGAGGCTTCGAACTAGAAAGAGCCTGGAGTCAAATGTGGCAACAAGAAGAAGAGTGTAGACCTCAAAGGGCAAAGATTGACAAGCGTATTTGATGGATAAGTGATGGGGACTGCCAAAAAAAAAGATAGTTGGAGTGACTTCTTAGAAAGACTTAGAAAGACTCTTGGAAAGATGGAAGCCTAATGGAACTTAATTGACTAGTGAATATAGATTTGTGCCAAAGTTACATTGCAGAAGGACAGGTTGTGATAGGTTTTGTGCCAAATTAAGCAGATGGTGGCTTTGATAATTTTTGTTGTAGATTATCATATTTAGTTATCAAATGAATTTATGTATGTATCTTTTTTCTCATCTGAAGAAAACATGCCAATACCTATGTGTGTTGTATGCAGGTATATGTACAAATCAATAACCATCACTTCAATGAATGCTATGGTAACTTCACAGAAAATAGTACTGTCCACTACTTTGCATGTAGATTTAGTCATGTGATCATCCTTGCCAATGGGCTATGAATAGATATATACATATATACACAGATGTGTAGCTCAATGTATAGTATATGTATATTTCCCATTTTAGTAAACAGGAATTACCAATTTTGAAAGATAAGAGAGGATTAATACTTTAGTCTTCTTTTCTCTCATTAATCCTTTAACAGGCTCTTAGAATAGTGGTCCTCAACCTTCCTGATGTCTCAGCCCTTTAATATAGTTCCTTCTGTGGTGACCCCCAATCATAAAGTTACTTCTTTGCTATTTCATAACTGTAATTTTGCTGTTGTTATGAATTGGAATGTAAATATCTGTGAGGCAGGATATCTGAAATGCAACCCCTATGAAATGGTCTTTTGACTCTCCAAAGGAGTTGTGACCCACCTGTTGAGAACCACTGTCTTAGAGTGTTCTCTGACAATCTCCTGTTTAGATTTCATATATGGCTGTCTCATTATACTTTGGAATGAAAGAGTAGCAGTGGCATTAAGAATAAGTGTACTATGCCATGAAGTAATTGAATGGAAAAGGCATTTAAATGAGTATCTATTATGTATGATATCATATTCATTCTTATTCAATAAAGCAGACACAAACATTAGCTCAATTAAAAAATATTTTTTTCAAGATGGGAGTTGGTGACACATGCCTTTCATCTCAGTCATCTTAGTACTCCAAAGGTGGAGGTAGGTGAATCTGTATGTCTTCCAGGCCAGCTTGCTCTACAGAGCAAGTTCCAGGACAGCCAGAGCTACAAAAAACAAAAAAACAAAAAAAGCAACAACAACAACAACAAAAAAAAACGTTTTTCAGTTTGTTAGTTTGTGTCATTGTGTTGTGGAACATTATTTTAAGATGTGTTACTTTTTTTATGCTGTGGAACATTGGCTTTATATTGCATTTGTTTAACTGTGAAGCTATGATATGTTACCTGTCTAAAACACCTGATGGACTAATTAAGAGCTGAATGTCAATATCAAGGCAGGAGAAAGGATAGGTGGTGCTGGAAGGCAGAGAGAATATATAGGAGAAATTTGGAAGAAGGAGAAAAGAGAAAGAACAAGAGAACAAGGAGAGGAGGGTGCTAGGGGCTAGCCACCCAGCCACCCAGCCACCCACCCACCCAGCCACCCACCCACCCAGCCAGCCAGCCATGGAGTAAGAGTGAAAGTAAGAGAAAGTTAGTTGGGACAATTTAAAGCTAAGGAAAGATGGCTAGCAACAAGCCAAGCTAAGGCTGGGCATTCATAAGAAATACTATGTCTCCATGTGTGATTTATTTGGGAGCTGGATGGGTAGGCCCCCCAAAAGAACCAAAACCACCACCACTACCACTGGCATTGTGTTTAATGGTGAACTAAAAACAAGCATGGTGTCTCTGATTATGCATGCAGCATATCCAAGACCAGTAGAAGAGGTGGATTTAAAATAAAAGGATCAACAACAGTGATACATTCCCTAAAAATAAATATGTGGTGTTATGAGAGCATAAACATAGAGTATTGAATCTAGTTAAGAACATCTGTGGGGGCTTCCCTGGAGAACTGATAAGATGATCAAAGAGTGATGTCATTTGGATGTAGAAAGCATGGAGAAGAACATCTTATCTAATAGGGTATTTTGAAGAGGTAAGAGATTGGGATATATGGGAAGAACACAACCTAAATTCTAGGGGGTAAGCAAAATGGCTTATTTTTTTTCCTTTCGCTCAATGAAGGATATGGGTTGGTGTATATATTCTGTTTTTTATATGAACTTAGTGAATATTAATATATAGAAGCATCCCTTTCCAAAGTATTGTGGTCGCTGCAATGTGAGAAGATAACACAGAGTTCTCACTCCTGTACTTTTCTTTATTGCTATTCAGATGTAACTTATCATGTTGGCTCATGTCCCATTTCATTGGCCATGCTGATCACATGACTATGTACCCATAATGTGCTGGGTAGTGTTTTCTTTGCGTGACTATACTAACATTAATTAAAGTAATGGTTATGGATATGTAGAAGTAACACATGTCAATAAGTATGAAAATTTTGTCCCATGATCATTTAGTGGTTGAAAAATTGTGAGTAAGGAGTCTTCCTTCTTTTAAAAGAGCAAGGTAGCTTTTGGCACCTGATGATAAAGGTTCTTGTGGAGGGAGGAAGGAAAGAAGGTTTAGCTCTATTTTGTTCAGTGTTAGAAGAGATTGTTGGAAGTGTAAGACCAGATTTTTCCAGGGGACTGAGGTTTTAGAATATGTTTTGGGATGGTACAAATATGGATGTGAGAAGGGATGATAAAAGTTTACATTGGGAAATACTGCCCTGTCTATCACCAGGAGCAATACTGATGTCGACAGACAGAAAATAGTCAAATGATGTTACCTGGATGAATGACAACTGGGTAAGGACATTTCAAAAGGAGTGGTGACCAGCTCTGTCAAATGCCATTGACGCTGAAGATGATGGAGTGTAAGACCATGTTTTGGGGTTATTTGGGGGAAAGGGAAGGGCATGGTTGTTATGCTAGGAAGGAAGAAAATGGTGGAATTATGTGAGATTATTAAAGTCACTGCTCAGAACCTTATTGTAGCGGGAGGAATAATATTGGACATGATGATAGGCATAGAATAAGGAATATGGTGATAAAGAGAATATAAAAAGGGAAAAATGATTTATAGGGTTTAAGAGTGAATAGGATATTCAGTTATCTGTAGTAACGGGAAAATACATTTCATTCGTAGAGAGAGAAAAAGCCATACAGAAATTTCACGGGCTGCACCCATGTAGTGCAGACCTGAGTTCAGTTCTGGTAACCCATATGGAAATGCTGGGTATGGAGGTGTTTGCTTGTGTCCTGGAGCTGGAGAGATACAGACAGGTAGGGCGTGGATTCTCATGGCCAGCTGGCCTAGCATAATGGTGAGTACCAGGTCAATGAGAGAGTCTGTTCCATAAGTGGAGTAAAGAGCTCCTGAGGGATAACAATAAGGCTATTTTCTGGGCTCCACTCTCAAACACTGATGATTCCATACACAAAAGCATGGAAACATACAAATGCATGAATAAAAATACATACATATAAACTAGAGAATTAAAAATTATAGTTATTTGAAGCAGTGAACATGTTATAGGAATAATTAAAAATTTGTATTTGTGATAATTCAGAATTTTAAGGATTGTCTGTATACAACCCTGATAGTTATGATAAGCTTTTCATTAAATTTATTTGGTTCAGGAATATCAGAATTCAACTATAACATGACTACAGCCTAAAACATAGCAGTTAATCTATAGCAGTAAAGGCTTCATTTTGAGTTAACTATGCATTTTGCAGTATGCTATTTTTATGGGAACTGTGGTCCAACTGCTGGGTGAAAATGACTATGTAATCTTTTTAAGCTGTCAAGAGTATCTTAGGACTGTACATGAGAATTAATTAATGAGAATATCTTTCAGATGTCAGGATCCTGCTTATTATTACTGTTTATTAAATGAACACAATGTGTCCTTGGTGGCCTATTGATCAGTGTTATCAGTTTAAAACATGTCAGTCATCCTAGCTGTGAATTGCCTGCAGAAAATTCAATTATAATGTGTTGACTAAAATAAAATACTTCAATCATAAGGAGAGAATGAATTGCACCTATCAGAATTCATTTGTATTATTAAGTCAGATTTATTTTGGGGGATTTGGTCTTTGTTGTTGATGTAAAATTCAAAGTAGCAGATCCTTTTACTCCTATGAGGAGATATACAGTTGACTTAAGTATTATTTAGCTGGATTTGATTTCAGCCAGATAAAGAGAACATTCCTGGTTCAATGCCTATTCTGTTTTAAGGACTGTTACTTAGGTAAATTCACTGTAACTTTAGAATCCGTGAAAAGAGTACATAGTCACCAGAAGACTAAGAATAAAATCAGCTACCACTTGTAGAGTGTTGCTGGATGAATATGGTTTACATTTCATTTTATGCTTGAAGGTTTTAAAAATAACTGGAAATAATCCCAAACAGATTCAACTTGTCAAAAATGTTTGGCAAGGACAGAGGGGAAAAAAGAAAAACTTGCTTATAGAGGTGAATTCAGCAAGTTTTTCTCATTAATGTAGAACAACTAAAGTCATATAGAGCTCACTCTGAGATCAAGTGCAGGTCATTTGATATCCAAGGTGCTATGGTATGGACTTTAGGATTATAAACATAAGACTGGGTCTTTGGTTTAAGGGATATTAGAATGTCACAAAATTTATTCATAGGGGAAATTGTGGTAAGGTAAGTTATAGTAGGGAAGGTAATATTTACAATTTGAGGTGAGCCCATATTGAAGTGTAGTGTAATAGTGAAGCATGTAGATGGATATCAAGTGGTATGAGTACAATGAAAAGTAAAGATGTAGGAGAAAAATGGGTATGTAGAGCAGAGGTGAGTGTGATTTTATGTGGAGAAACAAGGAATGGCGAAATCCCTGGAGAAGTATCTGTGAAGAATGTGACATTGTGAACATTTTGGAGACCCTTAGAATCCTTGTTATGGGGATTGGGGATGTGGTACTCTTTTAAATGGAGGAAGATGATAGCAAACGTGTCAGAAGCTTAATCAAGTGTGTAGTTGGGTATGCATTAGGGAAAAGAGACAATGGAGATGGGATGAGTTAGAAAACAATTGTAATGACACAAATGAGAAACTGCAAAGATCTGAACCAGGAGAATTGCTCTCTAAACTTCCACGAAGGGAAGTTATCAAAGGTGCTATTGATGCCTCACCACTGGGAACAGAAAGAATTAGAGGTAGCAAAAAGATGATTTTCTTGCATCAACAGAAATAGTGAGATCATAATCAAGGCTTTTTTTTTTTTTTTTTTTTTTTTTTCACTGAATGTAACAGGTTTGCTTGTGTATTTATAGCCATAGTAGGACTTATCAGAGATCTTCCTTTAGTGTCTCCATGTAAGTGTTTCTAATGTCAACATGACACTGGAAAAATAATCATCTCCAAGGATGGAGTAAGAGACTGTAGAAGGCAGAGTATAGAGTTTGCCAAGTCACCTTGGGGCAGGAGATGGTAAATATGCTACAGAAGTGTGGCTGTGGGAAATGGAGGGGACACAGGCAGGGTGGAGAAGACTGGCTCTTGTACCCTCTTCTTGGGACACAGGCCTCTCCCCCTTCAGGATTCTCCAAGCTTTTTCTGGACCTACAGGCACTATCAGGGTAGGCTCACTCTTGTGGCGTGGGTCTCAGTTTGGACCAGTCATCGATTGGACACTTCCACAATTTCTGTGTCACCTTTACCCCAGAACATCTTGTACTTAGATGGAAAACTAAAATAATAATGATAATAATAATAATAATAATAAGTACTTTGTATTGCAAAATAATCATGTAAAATTTTTGTTTTTATTTTATTTTTTCATTCTGAGGCATGAAGCCAACTTAGATTATTAGTAATAAAACTAACTCTATCATCATGACCTTGGGTTCCTGTCCTAAGTGATCTTGAGGAATTTGAAAAGCTTCTTGCCAATTCAGTATCTTGACTTTTAAGTGGGGCATAATAAAGCTTCCTTTATTCAAAGGAATGTGAAAGAAGCATGTTGAAAACTACAGTGCTATATAAAACACATTTTTTGAATTAGAACCAAGACTAAAACTTGCAGAGAGAAGCATACCAGAGAAGCGTTCATCAGCAATGGTGTTGCTTTCTTTTCCTTCCTAATATTGGTATTATATGCTCATTGTCATTGCACTTGAATGTACACTACAACAGCCGTAAAATTGGCGTGGGCAGGTCTACTGCTCTATAGAGCATTCACATTTCAGTTATCCAAATTCACATGTTAAAGTTTATCTCCTAAACCAGTCTGAAACTTAAAATGCATTACATCTCAGTAGGAACTGTTTGAATGTATTCCCAGAATCTGTGATTTGTGTCAGTACATATACTGAATGAGCATCCAATATGTGCAAAGAATGGTGTTAGACAATGTAAAATACAGAGATTTAAATGGCATGGCTGTGCCTTTAATAGCTTTTCTCTGATGCAATGAGCTGGAGAGGAGAAACATAACTAATTTGTGATCACTGTGTTAAATACAAAGCAAGTTTTAGCATCCCTCACATACCCCTTGTCTATGTAATGAGGTAGTCAATTGCCCTAAAGTTAAGCCGATGCTCTTCTTCTTCAATACCTTTTTGGTATTCAGTGTTCACATGGACAACTACAAAGAGCTAATAAAATCCACATTCCATCTGTCTATCCATCCACCCAATAAGCATTCAGTGAATGTCTTCCATATGATGTGTAACAGGGCTTTGGTGTGCCTTCAAATTAAGAAGAGACATGAATTTACTTTGATTCTGGTGGCAAAATCACACTCGCCAAGAGTCCAGTTGTTAAGGAATTTGGCAGGTCAGTGAGGAACCTTCTGAAGCTGAACTCACCATGTTATCCTGATTCTTCTATTTAAGACTTGGCTACAGCATGGCTAATAAGAGTAGTTTGAAAACACTATTTTCAAACTTCATGCTGTTTTAATGTGAATGTGAATATCACAGATGTTCTGGGAACTGATGGCAAACAGAATAATCGAGTTTGTTCATAAATACTTATTTCACTTTGTTTTTTAAGCAGTTGCTTCTTTTCTTTCCCCTGTCTAATACAAAGTAGTCTTTTCCCAGATTTTCTTGTCTCCAAAGTGTTTTCTTTTTCTGCATTAGAAGGTCTGGACTGAGGATTTAGATACTACTGGATAAACTGGTGTGAATCAAGAGCCCTAAGGTAATTGAGAGTTGTCTTCACCTCACTGGGAGATAGTCACTCCCTATGGTGACCATCAATAAGCCATCCACACATTTTTCAGGTTTCATTAAATTCTCTGCGGTGCCTGGTGACAAGTGGCAATAATGTTTCTGAGAGACCACAGCAGGGTCAGAACTCATGCTTGAAGTAAAGCTGAGGCAGAGCATGAGTTTCTTCATTTCTGTTATGCTTCATGATAGAGCCATCTTAGGCAAGTTTCTTAGAGCAAAGTGTATCCATGTGAAACCAACAAAACAGTTAACAAACAGAAAAATGTATACACTTAATCACTTGGCTCTACCAGGCCCAGAGTTTTCCAACTCCTAACCCTAGTGGATCACTCAATTACTTAGGCAAAGTATAGCTACAGTTTCTAATTCTATTGCTTAAAAAATAGGTTATGCATCAGAGAACATTCTTTTTATCAACAGGACTTAAAGCCTTAATTAACAAAGAGGCCAATGGGGACTAAATGAATACTTAGTTTAGAATAGCACTAGAAATATGCAAGTTGCATGAAGCAAGTGAAAGTACTTAATTAGAATTTTTAAAAATTGACCTTTCCTGAAACTAGGACAGACTGTAGAAATACAATAGAGCCCAGAGGCACAGAAGTCCTCCTATGGAGAGCCTGGCATCCCTAGGATTGCTATAGTCCCGATGCTTCCCAAGAAGGCACATCATTATATTCTTTGTCCGGTATTTTACACATTGTTAGGGAGAGCTTCTAGTTAGCACTTGTTTCTGTAAACCCTGGATGACTGAGAAGAGATATGTTGATAAATTTACCTTTTTGGCATTTACTTCTTTTGCTGGAAAAACTCTTGTAGCTGAGTTGGAACCCTACCATAAAGTTGAGATGAGTTGGGTGATGGTAGTGCACCCCTTTAATCCCAGCACTCGGGAGGCAGAGGAAGGCATATCACTGTGAGTTTGAGACCAGCCTGGCCTACAGGGTGAGTTCTTGTACAACCAAGGCTACAATGAGAAACCCTGTCTCTAAAAACAAAACAGTTGAGATGAGATTCCTGTTCTGATGCCACTCTCTGCTGGTCTGATGAGGTCGGTGAAGGTAACTGAGCTGCTAGTTCCTAGAGAGCCAACGCTAGACTCGAAGTCTCCCCTCTTAGTGTGCTTCCAAGTGTGTCCTGCAGTTGTACCTTGGGCTTGTCCAGTGAATGGGCAGGGTGAATATGCATATGTGTAAGCATGCAGTTTTTAGAGCAATGCCTGTGCCCTTAGGAGGTTTTTGCTTTGGAATGGGTTAGTGTGGACAGTTGAGCTATCATCTTTCTGCAGTATAGAACATGGACCTTGGGAAGTGTGAGTTGAATTATTTCCACTTTGCAGTTTAGTTGATAGAAGAATTTATGTGGAACTCCTTCCTAGATTACTTTGCCTATTTATTTTCATTTCTTCCAACTTATAAATTGCCACATTGGACTGCCTGAGGTTTCAGTCCTTGTCCTCTTTCTCTTACTATCACTACGGAATCCTCACTTGACTTTGAGGAATCTCATAGCATCCATTCAATTTCTAAGTCATCTCTATGTATTCAAGTCTCAAACTCCATCTCTAACCTGAACCTCCTTCAAGAATTCCTATACTATCCTATCTGACATTTCTTCTAGAATGTCCAGTAGGTTTTAAAGCATTACACATTGTAGACTCACTAACTCCTGCCCACTACCCTGACAAATGCTGTCCCTCTGGCTGCTTGCGGAAGAATCCAGGTCTATTTCTAAGGATGGGATCTCGAGAGTCACTTGATTATGTCTCTTATAGTCAAAGCATTAGAAAAATCTTTACAGCTCTACATTCAGAATGTACTCAGAATTCACCTGTTCCCTGCCTGCCTTGCCATCTAGTCTCAGCCTGTTTCTTTTCTGAACTGCGCTTCCCTCCTAGCTCAACTCCCTGCATGTAACTGTGCTTTCTAGTCTCCCAGGCAACAAGACCCTCTCTGTTCAAAGCCCTTCCAATAGACTTCATGGTCTAAAAGTAAATGTCCTTATAAACTTAAAGTCAGGGACTCTATGATCTGACCCCATGATTCTCGGCTCTCTCTGCCATGCTTATCTCTTTCCATTGCTTTCTTTTCTTTCAGTCATACCAAGAACTCTTCTGTCTAACAACTATTGCATTTGCTATTGCCTCATTCTAACCTTCAGGTGTCTGCAGGACTCAGACCCTTATGTCATTTGGGGTCCCGCTGAAAAAGTCCCATTTTAAGGGGTCATTTGTACACTTGTCCTAAAATAAGGCCCTCACAGTTTCCTTACCCCTAGTTTCATCCCTGACTTTTGTAATTTTCTCCAGTGTATCTTCTGCATTGTGACTTAATGGGCTAGTGTCTCAAATGTTGCTCTTGGCTGCTTCAGACACTTTCAAATCTTAGGCAAGGAGTAGAAAGAGGGACGGAAGACATGTTGAAAGGAGATTGACAAGCTATAGGAAAAAGAAAAATTTTGTATCATTTCTTCCAGAATTTTACCTGATTGAAACAGCTGTTCTGAATAGAGACTGTTCCTACTTTTGTCTCTGCCATTGCTGTTGTCATTGTTCTCCATACCCCTAGTTACATTCTTTCTACTAAAGATACAAGTTGTTAGGTGATGGCCTCTAGGTGATGCATCAGCAATGAATTCCAGCTGCTCCATTGTTGAGAAACAAACAGGCTAAATGCCTATGAACATTTAAGCAGGTGGTATAGTTTGCTTAGAAGAAAATTTGAGTCACTGTCAGAAACATATCCCATGGAAAACAAGATCTTGGAGGAGTCCATTTGTGGGTATCCATGCATGTTGCTGGGTCCAATGGTTCCCTCAGGGGAGGGGGTTAGAAGACATGGCATCAACAGCACAGACACCAGGAGTCAGTTGAAAAGCAAATGGCATACTCATTTATTCAGCAATGTGGGAAGCCTTATACACCCTTTGGTCAGCATCCAAGCTGCATCCCAATTCATTGGCATTGTGTAGTCACCCCTCACCAGCTGGGCATGATCAGGACCTGGACAGCACGTATTGCTAACTCTTAGGCTGATTCCAGGTTGGCTCATAGGGAAGTACCTTATGTGGGTTTCTTGGCAACTGGATTGACCCTCTGGGCCTATGCGACTACACATGTGTGTTTGCATAGGCTTATCTATTAATTTTTAATGTCATTTACATTAAATTTATTTTTCATAATCATGAAGTGATAGTGGAATATGTAATTATGTACAATGAAATGTGTTTATGGGTTTGGTCTGTGACATTTCCAACTGACAAGTCATTCTAAAATTGAACAATGTTCACAGACTCTAAAAATAGTCATCAACTCCTCCTCATCCCTGGACTCTACAGTCTTGAATTCTGTGGGTCTCACTACCTCTAGCTAAGGTAGGAGAATGGATTTCAAGCTAGTATCCTAGGTCAATCTAGCAAACAATACTGTTATTTTTATTTTATTTTTAATAACATATCTAAGGAAAGATTAAACAAGGCAGTGGGTGTTTTTTTTAGGTTCTCTTTGCTCTCTGCATGTAATCCACACTTAAAATCATGTTTACTTATTTTTATTTATGTAGATTTTGATTCTTCCTCAAAAATATAGTTGATGTATTTAACATAGTGCATAGTGCATAGAGCCGTCAGTTCATCTGGACTTGGGCTAGATTGAACAAATGTAGAACACCAAGTTGGCTCAGGCATGCTTGCACATAATGCTAGCTCTGGAGGCAGTGAGGTTTTACTGAGTATGTGCAGCCTTTGTTGAGCAGAAAACTGGATGCCTTACACAGTGAACCTCAGGACAGAACCAAACACAAATATGTTTTACTAAGAACATTAGAGAGTGAGCTTTAGCGTAATTCTAGATTATTTTGAATTTCCCTTAGAACTATATTGATATATCAATATCATATACATATGATATATATCAATATGTCATATATATTGATAATCAATATCATATATCTATATAATAAAATCCCATAGATTAAATATTCATTAGGATTTAGAAACATCTGGAATAGCTCCTTGAGCATAATTAGAGCAATAGGCTAAATGGTTAGTGGTTTTACAAGCTGATGATGTTTGATATGATATGTGGTAGTTAAAAAAAAACAATGATTTTTTTGTTAGTATATTCTACTGAAAAACCAGGAAGATAATTTAGACTTTCCTTCTAGCAAAATTTATTAAATTTTGTTTTTATTTTTTTAAATTATCAATAGCTTGGAAAAATTTAGCTTTCAGTCACCAAATTCCACATGAGTGATTTCAAGTTTGGAAGACTTTATTAATAAAGTTTATTTTACTATCATTTTGTAAGATTTGGAAATTTTTTACACAGACAATTTTTTGACTCTGGGGTTTCATTTTAAGGCTAGTTTTCTTCACACTATTACTTGTTGCTGATGGACATTGCAGGCCACATTCATTTTATAGTCTTTTGTGGTACATTTTTAACTAGCAACAGAGTTCAGCAAGCAGTCAGCAATACCAACATTCCCAGAAGCCTTTCTCTATCCAAACCTAGAGAAATTACTTTCCTCCTTACATGAAGATCACATAAACATGCCCCAAAGTCCCAATTAAATGAACTGTTAAATACTCTCGGCTGAGTCCCCAAATGCCTGTACACCATACCATACCACTTAGCAGGGATGTATATCTTATAGGAAGGGAGACTAGATGAAGCAGAAGTAGTATGATAATGTTTGTTCAGAATGTGTAAAAATGTATATCAGTGAGATCACCTTTACAAGGCTCCTTACAGGCTCTCACAAAGGCTCCTGTGAGGCTTGAGGTTATGTTTCATTGTCTGCACAGTAAATTGCTTTTGCTAATATGAAATGATGATTCACTGAGTCCAGTATCATGAGCACTCTCTTGAGGCAGTGTGAAATTTCCCCAGCAACCCAATTCTTAGGACCACTTGGGTGTCATAACTTATGCATGTTCTTTGAAATTTCTTAATGTAGCTGAAGCTGACTTGCTCCTGTTACTGGTTGGGAGGACATCACTTTTAGGTTGGGAATATGTTGATACTACTATGGTTTTGGCCCAAAGTGGAGATAATACCTACCCATCCCCTTGTTATCTCAAATAGTCCATGCCTATGCACAGAATTATTTTGTTTTTCATATGTATAAGCTTTGCTAGTGATTTTTATTTTATAGTAACAGGGAACATGCAAATCTGTCAGCTAGATCACGGATAATCCCGCTGAGTGTTTTCTCATAGCAGTACTGTTGTCAGACTGACTGAGTGTTACATACATCTTGTGGAGAAAGAGCGTGCCATGTGTTTTCATTATGCAATAGGAATTCCCAAGAATTTGGAGGGGAAAATATACATGTGCTTATGCTGGTCTGAATCAGATGTTTGTACTTTTGTTTACACTAATTTGTCATGGAATCCAGAAAGGTGTGATGACTCAGTGAATGAAAGTTGGCAAAGTTTCAGAAATTTTTGAAGACTTAACATCATTTTTCTAAGTGTGATTTATATAATTTCAAATGGTGGTGATGAAAACAATATCTTAAAAATGGATCAATTAATTTTCTGTCCCTATTAATTTATTAAATATTTTTGAATGCTGAGTTTTTAGGATAAGTTCTATGTAGTCACACAGAATATATCTACAACTCTAGTTTTGAGGAAAATATGATTGTAAGACACTAAAGAAAAGCTTTGCATAAAATAGTATTCTAGCAGCATGGTTTAAACACCATGGCAAAAATATAACATAGTTTAGAGTTACCTAAATTGTGTTAATGTTGTGTACCTTCTGAGCAGCATTTCCATTAATATCAGGAATTGTTTAATCTAGGGAAATAGTTTTGTGTTATTTTTTGGGCTGAAAAGAATTTAAGTACTTCTCCTTTTTGTTTTGGTACAGCAGTGTACACAGATGTTGCAATGTCTCAAAGGTTGTTTTGTCACATACAATTGAAATTTGAGGTGCTTCGAGCACCTAAAAGTCAGATAAAACTATTGAATCTGGGGTTGAAGACATGGCTCAGTGTTTAAGAGCACAATCTGCTCATCTATAGGACCCAAGCATGTAACTCTGTCCTGCCAGTTCCTAAATAATGACATGGAGATTTCTTATTAGTTGTGAAAGCTTGGCCTTTGCTTATGATTGTCTCCAACTATATCCTACAACTTAAGTTAACCTATTTATATTAATTTATGTTCTGTCATGTGGCATTATTTCATTTCTGTACTACCCATCCTGCTACCTCTGGCTGGTGACTTCACCTTCCTTCTTCCCAGAGTTCTTTCTCTGTGTGGAAGTCCCACCTATGCCTCCTGCCTAGCTATTGGATATTCAGCTTTTATTACATCAATCACAATACATCTTCACATAGTCTACAAACATCTCACAGCACAAGCTTGCTTCCAGCACCCATGTCAGGTTGCTCACAACCACTTGTAGTTCCAGCTCCAGAAGATCCAGTGCTTGTGGCCAAACACTTGTGCAAACTCTTATGCTCATATGCACTCATATCCCACAGACATATAATTAAAACAATAAAAATAAATTAAAAATTAATATAAATTGGCAGTTGAAGGCTCTGTTAAGTAAGTCATAATTTTCTCAGACATTCATTGAGAGAATAGTAAATTCTTCAGGTTCTGAGACTTTATCTAGTTGTTTTTTCTGTCTTATGAACAGTATTGATAGATGCATTACTTTGTCAAACCATCACAACTCTTTGAATTAATATAGTCTACAACCTATATTAATCTGTGTCATTTCACCCTAGGATTTACTAAACAGCAGTAATGGGGAAGGAGTAAAATCCTGCCCAGTTAAGAGGAGATGTAAACTTTGCTCAGATTAATTTGAGTAATGAATTGTCATTGAGCTATACCGTGATAGATTGAGTGCTAGGGCTTAGCTGAATGAAGCAAGTGAAGGAGTGGACCAGGTCAGCAAAGCTAACAAAAAGAGGACATGCCAGTTCCTTGACTAGGTTTGTAGGATTCAGACTCTTGGGAAATCAGAGTACTAATTAGAAGTGTAAGTTGAAGCAGCTTCCAGCCCTGTTCCATGTTGGATGCTTGCTTTGGGGTCATGGGCCCTACATAGCAGGTGCTGAATGTGCAGCTGGGCATAGAATATTGAGATCGCTGGATGAAAACACAGACTGTTAACATAGGCCTTCCTGTTCTTCCTTCTTAATAATAACCATCATTATATCATAATTTGACAAATTATGAGGCACTTTTGCTAAAAGACTATCAAGACCTGAGAGAAGGTAAGCCATGGACCAAGTGATGGTTTCTTGAGTGTAACATAAGGGCATTAAATTTGAGAGTAGAGAGATATAAGTCAAGTTCTGGGATTTTGATTCCTGGGCAAGTGTCTTCTGTCTTTATAAAGTTAAGGCTTTGATGGCATACCATTGGATAAGCTCCCTTCTTATGTTTTTTTGCTAAGAATTGGAACCTTGGATAGAAGCTAAAGAGGCTAGTGTGGGACATAAACATTTCCAAATATGTTTGTCTCTGTTACAAGCTGTTATAGTCTTCATTAAAAGGGACATAGTTTAACATGATAAATTCTTCTTGGTTATGCTGTCCCTCTTCACTGGAAAGGTTATCAAGCAATATTAAAAATATTAAGTATTAATCCACTGTCTAGAGAAAATTGGATAGGAGGCACGAAGGGGTTGGTTTTTAATGAAGTTTTTTAATGAAGCAGGGTGAAATGCAGAAAGAGGAGAGAGGCAACGAACGTATCTAGAAAGCAGAGACTAGTACCTAGCAGCTTGCAGAGGGAGGAACTAACCAGAAGCCAGAAGCAAGTAGATGGGTCTCACAGGATAAAGAGGTGCCAAAGGATTGAATCTTAAATGCCTGACACACTGTGATTCAGCAAGACCATACACAGTGGGAGAGTTTAGAGATCCTTAGACCTTTCTCCACCCAATCTCCATTTCACCCCATTCCTTCTATGTACAAGAATCAAGACTTTTTTCTTAGGAAAAAATAATTAGAAAGACCTATGGCCAATGCAACAGAGAGAAAATGGGACTCACATGGCTGAAAATCACAGGTTTTATAAATCTACATAGTAACTGCTTCTGAGGCAGGGAAGAGGATATTAGTGTCATGGGAAACAAAATAATATTTGGATACATGTAAGGGGATTGTACTCTGTTCCGTTGTAAATAATGTTCTGCCTACTAGTTTAATAAAAAGCTGATTGGTCAAAGGCAGGCAGGAAGTATGGGTGGAGCTACCAGGCTAAGAAAACTATGAGAACATCTCAGAGCAAGACAGATGCCACAGAGTCACTGGAGCTGCTAGGAGATGCAGAGGAAATGTTGCTGAGAAAAGTTACTGAGCTGCATGACTGAACAGCATAAGAATGAGGTTATTTTAAGCAAGTTATATGCCTGGGCCCTAGGTCAATAAGTGTAAAAATAATACAAGTATCTGTATGATTATTTGAGCCTAAACAGCAATGGAACTGACAGTATGTCTAAACCTCTGGTCTAGACAGGAAAGTCTAGAATCTACATATAATAGGATTCCTGCCTGTATATTTGAGAAACTCCCAGAAGTGAGAAAGTCTTTTCACAGGCTCAAAGCTCTTTACTATGAGGTTCATGAATGTGAATATGGAGATAAAAATTACAAGGCATTTAAGGGAAACGTTCAATGGTAAAGTCAGAATAAGGTAAATTATTAGGGAAAAGCTGAAGTCACATGTTAAAATAGTATTTAAGAATATGTGAGTTTTTATATTTGAGTTAGCATTATATAAGCTAAGGATAGGATGAATTGGTAAGGGGAAAAGTGGTCTCATAAATAAAAATAGATATCACCAAAAAAACTAAAAGAACGTCTGGAAAGCAATTATCCTAGTAAGCAAATAAAAGCAATGGAATAGAAAAGAAGATATAAAATTTCAGAAAGCAAGGAGACAGTGATAGGTAATCTAGAAAGTGACCACAAATGGGGAACAGAAAATTAACATAGAAGTAATTTAAAAACTCTTAAAACTAAAAGAAGCTTGCTTGTAAAAAATGTGCCAAAACACTTAGTCTAGGGTTAGAAAGCCTAGAACAATAGAAATGATTGTAGAAACCTATAACACAGAGGAAAAAGAAATACACAAGAAGGAATTGGAGTCACAGATCTATAGTAACAGCACCAGATTTCAGAAAACATAAAAATAACACCTTTAAAATTAGGAGCTCTGATTTTCAACTTAATATCTAATTCCCTAGAGAATAAGAATCCAGGTGTGCAGCAAAACAACCATACTTTAGAAAGACTAAAATCTGCTTCTCATAATCTTTCTTAGAAAGCTAAGGGTGGATGTGCTCAGCAAAATGAATAAGCAAACTCTGGAAAAGGAGGATGTAGATTAAGAAAGTACAGTCAGTGGCCACAGCAGAGGATAAAGGGAGGCCTTGGATGACGGCTGTGCATAGCTGAGGGTAATACGTAGTGAAGGTTCCAGAAAAAAACAGTTGATAGGCTGTCTGCTATTTCTTTATTGTGGGGGCAGAAATATAAGTCTTAAAGAAAAGAAAGTTAAATAGTTTTAATGATAAACCTTGGTCATTGTCACTGAAGAAAGCCCAAAGCTGGTTAAGGAAGTAAATGACCACATACATAAGCTTAAACTTTTAAAACTATATTTGGGAATGGTGTAAAGTATTAGTCAGTTTATAAATTTAAAATACAATCCTGTACTTCAGTGGGATCTGTGAAATTCTACCAGTGCTTTGTTTCTTTTATCCTCATTTGTCCATCTATTTAAATCATTATCAATCTCATGTTTGGAATATACAATTCTGTCTACACTGTGTATTAGGGCTCTACAGTACATATGTATGAGTGTATGTGCATGCCTGTGTCATTGGTACTGTCTAGTAGGTGTGGATATTTATTTAACAAGTCTTGGGATATCCGAGAGACTACACAGCCAAATCCTAGGTAGACAGCTCAGGAAATCCTTGATTCTTGAACACAAGGATAAACAGCTGAGAGTCAATCACACACACCTTTAATCCCAGCACAGGGAAAACCAGGAGTCAAGACCAACACTCTTAATCCCATAACTCCAGAGACAGAATTTCTACTGTTTCTGTGAGGTCAAGGCTTCTAATCCTAACCTGGATGGATAGGGTATATAAGGGCTCATAGAAACCTAGCAGAAACAGAAGCAACAGGCAGAAGTGACCAGTAGCGAGGCTTAGAAAGTTGCAAAACAGTTTGGTGAGAACTGACTGTGGTGCTTCCTCTCTCTGATATTTTAGTCTTCCCTCAATATTTGGCTCAGAGTCTTCTTTTCTTACAACCCAAATTCGTGCTACTTCAAGTAGGAAGGTTTTTCTTCCTCACTTAGACAAAGAATTAAAAGACAGGCATGTGGCACAGTAAAGTGAAATTGCTTACTAGCAGGTATTACAGAATTCTCAGGTAACAAAGGAGCCCCGGAACTAGAGAGAGCGCTGTAACAAATACAGAAAGATCCACTTTACAGTAGGGGTAGAAACTCACTCCTCAGGACAAAAATAGAAAGAAATGAAAATTTGCTGCCCAATTCCGGGAAGAAAGAAAAAAAGGAAAAAAAAAATCCACAAAGAAGGGTTATTCTGTTTCCCTTCCTCAATCCCAGAGGCCCTCAGAACAGGACACTGGAGAAACAACTCATTCCAAGCTCAGCTTGGAAAATTTTTGACTGTGTGGAGAATTTACAGAAGGATAAATATGCAGTACACTTACCACAACAGTGTGGGTGATTCATGCAGCCACATCCTAGACCACCTTGCTTAACGAGGCGGCTCCAGCAGTTCCACCCTTGGGAATTGTACAGTTTTTACAATCTCAGGAACTTCCTGTATCTTGAAATTTTCTTTGTTTCATGAGCATCCTTACTTAACTTTCCAAGTCCTTCCTCCAGTGCGGGGGTGTGGGGGGTGTGGGGGGCAGGGGTTGCAGTTCAGAGGAGATAGCCTCAAAATAATAAATTAAGGACAGAGATACATCAGAGCCCACATACAATCTGGGCTGGGTTTCTAACCATATTCCACTTTGATTTTCTGTTCTAGTGTCTAAGCACTTTCACCAAAAAGCAACTTAAGGAATAAAAGGGTTTATTTTATATGACAATTCCGAGTCACAATCTGTCATTGAAGGAGATAGGGTAGAAGGCCTGGAACCATGAAAGAGTGCTGCTGACTGGTTCATGCCCATCCATATATATATATATATATATATATATATATATATATATATATATATATATATATCCCAGGACTCCAGCTTGGAATAGATTTGCCCACAGTGGTCTGGACCCTCTCATATCAATCATCAGTCAAGGCAATCTCTCAGACACATGCCAAAGACAAGATGATGGAGGCAATTCTTCAGTAGGTGCTTCTTTTTTCCAGCTGAATCTAGGTAGTGTCAAGTTCACAGTCAAGGCAGTATCCATGTGTACAATTTAAACTGGGTTCAGAAGGAAGGCTTTTACACCTCAGTAAGTTAAGCATGATTGATGGTTTTGTGAGAATTTTATACAGTATGAAATGAGAGCATCCCCTTCCTTATTTTCCAGTTAGATAAATTTAGAAACTCATTAATCTTTTCTTACTAGAAATTTTTGGTGTAAGTATAAAATTATTACCTGGATTCTACCACAGTTGATTAACAAGAGTATAGTCCTAGAAACTTGATTTTTATTTAACTTAAGTGCCTCTTTATTTATGTTCTGATTGCTAGTTCACTAGGTTTTGGAGATAGCTGCTGGGGAGGCCCAGGCAGTTTTGGAGTCCTGGGAAGCATATTTTCACTTAAATGTGGATTTGTACCTTGATTTCTAATGCAAGCCGTTGATCACTCAGCCAAGCACCATCTGTTTTAGAAATGAATTCTGTTCACAATTTTTAGTTAATACTAAAGACACTACATTTTAGAACGACTGTTACTGCTCTGAAATTCAGAAGACATAGCCTTGAGATCCTTTGAGTAAGCTAGTTTTAAGTTTTTTGGAGTTTCTAGGACTCTGAATCACACAGTCTTTCCTTTGACATTTTATCTTCAAGTTCACTTTTTGGTGGGAGATTATCAGTTTTGGGAAAATTTGTCCATCTTCCTTGTTAAACCACAGAGCAGTACAAGGTATGTCTTCACAACATGTTTCATTAGCACATGAAAGTTTTCTTTTGAAGCAGGGTTTTACTATGTAGCTCAGGATGCCCCAAAACTTAGTATTTTCCTGTTTTAGCCCCATAGTATTAAGATTACAAATGTATTCCATATTGTTGAGATTTTACAGGTGAAACTTCTCGCCATACCTAAAAAACAGTACCTAAGAAGTGTCTCCATCTCCTGGTTCTTGCAATCTTTTCATCTGTTTTTCTGTGATGTACTCCATGACTTATCATGTGGTGATATAAACAAGACATGTAGAATGACCATACCAGTTGTTATGCCAACATGGATAGGGGAAATTTTACTAAGTGAAGACTGCTTCATATATTGTGTTTGAAAATTTTCTGGAGGAAACCCATGACAGACATATTTTCATTCACACTTTAGCTAGCATTTGCTGAGCAACACTGAGAAACTCGGCACTCTGTTCAATATTAGAAATGGCAGCATGGCTAATCTAATCTAATTCAACATTTCCTGGGGAGATGCTCCTGAATTTCTTCTTAGTACTGCCTGCCATAGCATGGTGACAGTGCAACTTTAGTTTTGTGACTCTTGGTTCTAGTTGAAGTATGCAAGTTGCAGTAAGTTAGACAGGTAACAGAATACTTGAAAAGTGATGGGCAAGGTCTTGAGGTACTAGAAAAGTTATGCTGAACAAGATGAGGTAAACACATGAGGACATGTAGGTTCCCAGTGAAGGAGGCAATCTGAGCCCCTACCTGTAAGAAAGAAGAAGGCATCAGGAAGCTTTCAAAGGACTGTAGATAGAGACTGGAATGTAATATACTTTTGGAGACTGACTCTCAGGGGGATAGGTATATTGGTGGCATCTGGAAAGAATGGTCCAAGAAGAGCTACTGGACACACTAGGGTAACCTTGGACCAACAGTAAATAAATACAAGAAGGTGTTTGTGAATGTGAGGGTGAGAGTAGAAAGTGACAGTTCTGATTCTTGTGGAGTGGGGTAGTTTATAAAGTGAGGGTGAGATGGCCAGAAGGCAGCTGACCTTGGCATCCATGCAGGGATACCCCTGTTACATGCCTGGTCTCAGTGGCTTTCTTTGGTTGTGGGGTCTCTTGTATCCTTGACTCTAAAGCTAGAATCATGTGGCTGAAGCTACAAAGTTCTGCTGCTTACTGGGGCTGGAACATGCTCCCCTCCATTAAAACATACTTTCACCACCTTTTTTTCTTTTCTTTTCCCCATTTTTTTTATATTTAAAAAGTTTTTCTACATCTACAACTGTTCCCCCTCCCTTCCCTCCTCCCAGTCCCTCCCAGTCCTCCCTTAGCCTCCCCATCCCATCCCATCCCCTTATCCTATTCACCAAGAAGGGCAAGGAGTCCCAAGGTGGGTCAGTTCAGTCTGGCATACTCAGTTGAGGTAGGTCCGAAGTCCCTCATCCCAGTATCAAGGCTGAGTTAGGTGTTCCTCTGTAGGGAATGGGCTCTGTGATGTCAGTTCATGCACCAGGAATATAGTCTGATCCTACTGCAAGAGGCTCGACAAACTGCCCACACCAATTGACGGTCCACAATCCTGTGGAGGATTTAGTTCCTTTCCATGAGGTTTCTCAGCAATTATTTCAGAGTCAGTGAGCTCCCAATAGACCAAACCCCATAGCCCCTGTGACACAGGGGTTCAGCCATCTCTATGGGTTTCTTCTTTATGATCCTAATCCTTTTGCTCTTATACTCTGTCTTTTCTCTCTTCAACTGGTGCTTAGCTATGGATTTATGCTTCTGCCTCTATCCATTGCTGGATGAAGTTTCTATAATGACAGTTAGGGTGGTCATTTATTTGATTTTAGGGAGGTCCTGTTTAGACACCCTCTCTACTATTGCTTGGAATCCTAGCCTGGGACATGAAATAAAGGGACCTTGTAGCACAACCATAGCACATCTGACTCAAACTTTTCATTTTCAGTGTTTTTCTTTATTGTCTAAGCTTGGCTGTTCAGGAATTTGATTTATAGACCAAGCTGGCCTTTAACTCAGATCCTCCAGCCTTTGCCTTTCACTGTTGGCATTAAAGGTGTTTGTCACCATGCCTGACCTTAAGCTTTTCCTTATTTCCTTTTTACTTTTCTTTAATTTCTTAAATTAACTTTAATTCCACAAGTTGGAAGCCTAGCTTCGTGGGGTCTTGTCTTGAGGTTACCACTCCTTTTATTCCATTTAGTATCAAGTTTTGCTTTAAACTTTTTCCTTGTGCTCCTTTTCTCCACATAGGGCACATTTTGTATTTTTCCTTGCTCCTTTTCATTATAGATTTACTAGTAGCCAAGCAACACAGTCAATACTAGCTTGCTTTGAAATGTCCTTTGCCAAATCTTTTAATCTGCAACTCTTTGATTTGGTCTCAGGAAGAGTTTTTGGATAAGAACAGAAAGCAGCCATGTTCTTGGTCAAATTATCACAAGAATGGTCTCTAGGGCACATACGAATATTATCTCCTCTTAGTCCTCTTAAGTAGCCCCCCCCCAGTTCAAATCACCCTCAGTACCACTGTCTTTGATGGTTCTATTAGTATAGCTCATTAAGCCTCACTTAAAGTGTCTAATTGTTTTTTTCTTGTCCTAAGTCCCAAAGTATTTCATAGTTCTCCAAACAAAGGCATGGTCCAGTCTATCACAACAGTACTCCAGTCCCTGATATTAACTTCTGTCTTGGTTTGTTTATTTGTTTTGGTTTTGTTTGTTTTGCTATAAGACACCATGATGATGGCAACTCTTACATAAGAAAGCATTTAAGTGAGGCTGCCTTCCATCATTATGGTGTCAAGCATGGTGGCACATAGGCAGAGGTGGACCAAATCCCATACCCCCTGTGACACACTTTCACCAACAAAACCACACCTACTTCATTCAACAAGACCACACCTCCGAATTGTGCCACTCCTTGTGAACCTATGGGGGCCATTATTATTCAGATCACTGTAATTCTTGTTAGTTTGCACAACTTTTCTGGCCCTGACCTTCTGTTATGAGGGGCAAAACAAGAGACTAATTTCTTCACAATATGCTATGCTGAATTGCTCTTGGTTGTATTATGGGTACATTGCAGGACTCTCTGGTTAATTTAAAATACATAACAAATTGCAGTTCTTTGGGATCTAGCCAGATACTGCCTGATGGTACAGTATGTAGCCTGGGCTCCCCTTATCCTGTTTTCAAAGTGTGATTTACACTCAGAAGTACTTGGGGGCAGAAGCTGCATGGTCCTTTATTTCTTCTAGGTTTCCCCTCCCCGCTAGTGTGTTTGTTAAGGTCAAGCAGAAAAAAAAGGAAAAGTGTGAACCAGTTCTTTAACTAGTGAAATTGGTAACACTGCTAATGTGGCTCATATAGAACTTGGCCTCAGCCTATGGCCCACTGGACAAGCTCCTTATTCATATCCCTGAGTTGCTAAGGCCTGTTGCATCCAGTAACTTTGCAGGGTCTTCATTTTCTCATTCTTTGAGAGAGCAGTATAGATCTTATTTAAATATCTCAGATTTGGTTAACAGTGTTTTAAGAATGCTTTATAACTTTAGGGAGTGACTTCTTATTCAAAGAAAGGGTACTGATGAAATACCAAAGCTGTTTGCCAACAGTGGAGGCAATTAGGATTTAGTAGCTGACAAAATCCCTTGTTCCTGTGTTTAGTTTAGATAGTATCACAGAGAAAATGAGATGTAGGTGGCAGGCAATGATGCTAGCAATTATATCTCACTGAGAAGTTATTTCTAGCTCATTCTCTTTCCCTCTCAGAAACATTTGTTGAGGAGGTAGTACTATATGCTAATAAGTTATACTATTACCTAGTTTTACAGTAATTAAACTTCAGATTTTCCTTTCATGTTGAAGATTTATATTCATAGGTCATTGGCATCATTATAAATCTTAGTTTCTTACTTTTTAAAGATAAAATTTTAATAGAATAAGCTGCATATGCTAAGTGTTTGTAGCTGTTACACTTTTTGGATATACTGGCCTGCAACACTGTGAAGAGTTTTTCTTGTCTGTAGGAATTTTGTTTTGATCTCTATGTTTCTTATCAGTAGAGTTACACCAATTTTCAAATGCACATCATTTGCATGCCGTGTATTTACTATTATTTTCTTTGATCCTTTGGTTTCTGACTGTGTTTTAGGGTTACTTAGTATATTTCCATTTAATGATCCTGCTGATATTGTTGATGCTCTGACTTTGTGAAACCTGCTTTGTTTTTTCTGTCTCCCTTTCTCTTCTCTTTCTCACCTTTGTTTCATTTTAATTTGATCCGATATTTACGTTAATAAAATATTTTAGTTATATCACTTTATTTTTAAAAAATCATTGCTCTGAAAATTACAACATATGTAGAGAAACTCATTTCTCAGAATTTATATTATAAACTTCAAGATTGATATTGGAAGATATTAAACAATTTTTATTTTTTTTTAATTCAGGCCTGCAATTCACAATCCTGCCTTAGCCTCCTGAAGTGTGAATGATAAGTGATATATATTACCATGGTCTGCTGAACATTTTAAATAGTTACACTTATTCCCCTTGTCTTTTGTGTGTAGTGTCATATATTTGACTCTTGCTTGCATCCTAGACCCAACAGCGCAGTATCACTCTACACAAAGTCTATTTTCTTTAATAAAATTAAAAGGGAGAGGCTACCTCTTATTATTTACACAGTAGCTGTCTCACTTATTTCCTTTTCTCCCTTGAAATTGGTATGATTTTTCTACAATGTGAAAAATTATTCCATTAGTAGAGGGAGAGAAAGAAATTAGTAGAAAGGCTACTAATGGTGAGGTAACACACACACACACACACACATTCACATATATTTACATACATACTCATCACACATTCACATACATAATCTCTCTATATACATACATCCACACAATACTCTCTCACACACATATACACACAACTCACACATACACACATATACAAACTCTTTTTCTCTCTCATTCTTTCTCTCTGTCTCTCTCTCTCTCACACACACACAGTGCATAGCACACAAAGAAAAAGACCTGCTACAAAATAGAGTGGGGATATTTGGGAAGCAGAAATCACTTCCTTTCTTGAGGTCTGGAGTCTTGAGGTTTAGAGTCTTTATGGAGGTCTTGTTTTCCAATTGAAGATTAGCTAGTTTAGCTAATTAAGATAGAGAGGCTGGTAGATCCACTAGTTTGTGTTGAACAGGTCTGGCTTTGACCTTCTTTGATGGTCCACAGCCAGAAGTTTACTGGCAGAAGGAAATCTCACTAGGCTTTTGTCTCAAGTAAGAAGGTTGAGGGAGAAGGCAGCTATTTTGGAAATTCACCATTCTTATCTAGTCTTATCTCTCTCCCTATCAGTCTATTAGAGAATCTACTGCTAGTCCCTCATACCTCTGTTTTGAGGCTCAGAACTAACAATTCCTCTGTTAAGTGCAAATGAGACAAGTGTAAGATTTTATATTTATGCAGAGCATTTGTCTTGTTACTGTTGAGGATGTGGTCACAGGATGTTTTTGGCTTGGGGATCCTCATTCACTTTGGGGATAAAAATGACATTTCTGCCCATGATTACTCTGAGGAGAAGTTTATATAGTCCAAATGGCTGCTCCTCTAGAGTTCCCTTTCATTTATTTTTATGGCCATTTAATGATTTTTCTCTGTATGTTTAGTTTTCAATGGTTTGACAGTATGAGGTTGTTTGTAATTTTCTTTGCATTTGTGGTTCACTGAGCTTTTTGGATCCTTAAATTATTTTCAACAAACTAGAAAAGAATCAAGAGTGATTCCTTTTAATATTTTCCTGCTCTGTTCTTTTGTTTCTATTTTTACCTGAAAGTTGCATACCTTAGGCCAATTGGGATTATTGAGAATATCTTCACCAAAACTCTTTTACACATTAAAAATATTTTAACAATATTATTTAAATTCAATAATTTAAAAAATCTGCTCTTAAGTCCAGAGTCTTCATTCTATTGTCTTCAATTGGCTACTAACCTTCATGCATTTTTAAATTTTAAACATATTACTCTTCAGTTTTGAAACTGGTTCACTGAGAGTTCACCATCTGTGCACTCATATGTCCACATTTCTCTTGGGCCTCTGAACATGTTTATAATACCTATTTTAAAAGTTCTCTTATGATTCTCACATCCAGGTTATTGCTTGGCCACTCTACATTGCCTGCTTATTTTTCTTTTTTTGGTCCTCTTGATCCCATCGAATGTACTTTTATGTTAGGATGGTTCTCTTTGAGGCTTGCCATTGGTCTGAAGGCCTGGCCTTAACTTAGAGGTGAACTTCAAGATATGGCCTTTCTATTATTGTAGAGAAGGGTTCAGGTCCCCAGTGAGACTGCCTTCCAGCAGCACTGACATCTGATGTCCCTCAGCAAGGTGTGACACCTGATGGTTCCTTTTAAATCTCTGTGCATTGAGACATCAATTTTCTGTCTGTCCAGCCAGCCTCACTGTAACTATGTAGTACAGCTCTTAAATCAAGGTTGCATGGAGGACTTCCAAGCATACTTTTGGATACCCAGCCCTCTGAGGCACTCTCTCACTCCTAGAACTCACCCCATAAAGTCTGTTTGCCTTAGCAGCAGTACACTCAAGCTTGTGCTCTTCCACTGTGGTCCTAGTAAGAACAGGCTCTATTTCCTTGTAGAGAGTTTGCTGTGTCCAAACAGGAAGCTCAGGCCTCCGTGGGCTGTTTGTGGCCTCCTCCTCCTTCATAGGATGCTTTTTTTACCTTCCCTGTGGAGTGCATGACAGAGTTGTATAGCTGATGATGTGTCATCCATGTGCTTTTTCTACCACATCTGTATAAAGCTCAGAATTTCAGATGTGGTTGCACAGCTCTTGTTTTTCTGCTCTAACCCTGCTCCATCTTCTTCATACTTTCTTCTTTACCTTTTCTGAATTCTTTCTCTTTTCACAGTTTTCCTGATTGCAAGAACTAGGACATGGTGGCACCCAGCAGGCAGTGTACTTACTGTGCATATAAATGAGAGTTACATTTGGGAGTGTGAAAATTTTTTCCTAATTTGGAATCTGACTTTAGGCCTCAAGTTCCTTTCCTGTTATTTTACCAGGCGTCCCTCTCCCTACACAGCTGTCACTGGGTAGGATAAGTCATGGCAGAGACTCTCTCTGGAAACTTGTAACCTCTTCCCTTCCTGAGGCCTCCACACAGAGGTGTCAGTACAAGGCCCAGAACCCACAGTCCTGAGTAGGCTGGCCATGGGGCCAGATCATTTATTACAAAAGGTGAGTGAACGGAAGGACAGAGTTTTCAGATTTATTATTTATGGCAGGATTTTTATAGTAATCATTCACAGCTCCTTACTTAAAATTTCTTTTTGTTCAGTTTTTTTTTCTTTGTAGCACCAAGATAATCATCTGCATATTTATTACCTAAAACAGAACACTAGAGATGAATCACAAGGCAAATCATTGCCAGTTTTAAAATTCCTCTAATATATAAACACCAGTTCAATGTTTTTGATTGGCACTTTTTTATAAATAAATAATGAAGTTATTATGAATTTCATTAAAATTAGTTATATCTCCTTGCATAGTTTAGCTTCAGAGAATATTTTTAATTATATACTGTAGTACCAAATCAGTTTGTAAGAAAAGAGACTCTGAGACCAATATCTGGGGAAGGTTGAAAATCAGAGAGAGGAAGCACCATAGTCAATTCTCACCCAGCTGTCTTGCAACTTCCTCAGCCATGCTCCTGCTTGCTTATGCCAGTCACTTCTGCCTCTGCTGGGTTCCTAAGAGGCCTTTTATACCCTTCTCCTCAGCTGTATCCCATCCAGGTTAGGATTAAAGGTGTATTCTACTCTATTTCATAGCTAACCTTGAATTCCCAGAAACAGAGGAGGTCTGTCCCTGGAGTTACAGGATTAAGGGTGTAGGTCCCCACTCCCAGGCTTTCCCTGTGCTGGGATTAAAGGTGTGTGCTATTGAATCTCAGCTATTTGTACTTGTACTCAAGGATCAAGAAATTCCTGAGCTTTCTGCCTAGGGTTTAACTGTGTCCTGTCTCTGAGATTTCAGGTTTTATCAAATATATAACAAATATCCACAATGTACTTTTGATATATTATGCATAATTATGTTTACCTTTAATTTGGCATGAAAATTACATTTCCAGAACCAAGTTATGTGGTATATTTTCAGGCAAATCAATGGAAAATAGAATGTAATTTCCCAGGTCCTATTTCTGCTTTCCCCAGCATATGATCATCATTAAAGTCAAATCAATATTTTTTCTTTTTCTTTTTTATGAATCTAGTTGTACTGAAATTGTAAATTTTAAGATCAAATCTTCACATTTAGCACTAACACTTAGTGAGTGGTTAAGTGTCCATGTCAATGGTTGGAATGACTTGTGGTGTCTCATGCAATAAACAACTATTAATTATATCTAAAGGTTGGTGTATGAAAAGCCTCATGTGCATAACACAATAATTGTAGCCACATAAACTGACCCTTTTGTTGCTGAGTTTTGCTTACATGGCAGTAAGTGTCTTGGTAGTGTAAGCAGCAATGACTTAATAGCCCAGAGGGATTCAGAGTGTAGACCAGGCTTAAACTTCCAGGTAGACCTGTCTAAATTTCAATTAGCATGTCAACTGGAAGTGTATGTATTCATAAGTCAGTAGGCTCTAAGACCTATGGTTTTTTATTATCTACTCAATTCAGTCTTAGTTCTTTATCTCTTTTTGGCTTGAGATTTTTCATATTTACTATTCTCTCCATATTTATTAATCATTTCTTAGTAATTACTATGACAGAAGCTACAAATATAACCTAGAATTTAAATTGTCAAGTCATCCAACAACAATTAGTATAGTAAGGAGGCAATGGATGTGAAGCATCTGAACCAAGTCTTGAACGATGAGTATGCTTAGCCCTGCAGAGTGGTGATCTGAGTGAGGACAAGGCATGATGTGAGAGTATGTTCCCTTAGGTAAGAATATAGACAGTCTAGTACAGATGACATGTAGGGCCCAGAGCAGTCATAGGTAGGTGACAGTGATGGATGAGAGAGGACTGGATAAGTGTACATGGGCAAGTTCTTGAAAAGCCTCCTCAGTTGCTACCAGAAATCTTCCCTTCGATGTTCTTTTAATTATGTGATTTTTACAGAGTAAAAGCAGTTCCAATGTTTAAGTTGTCACAAATTTTAGTTAAATTAATTAATGATTTTATTATTTTAAAGGTGGTCAATTCAACTCATTAAGACTTTTGAGTTTTAGGAACAGGTTTAAAGCAAACCTTGTTCTTTTTTGTCAAATACTTTTAATATCATACTCACAGGTAACGTGTAAATGCCTTTCTCTGTGACCAGACCAAGCTGTTTCACAGAGGGTGTGAACAGTGAGTGTCTTGGTTCTGAGCAGGCCCTCTCTTCCTGTTGTTATGTGGCTCTGAGGAACTCTCTGGTCTTCTGCTCTACTTTGTGACTCTATGACCACACCTGTCCCCAATTTCCTGCTTTTGTTCTTGAGTCAGCACTGACTTCTCATTTGCAGGAGTTTTCCCTCTGTCTGTGATCCCTGGGGAGTTGAAGGCTATAGATTGAAGCCATCAATTTTCTGTTCTTTGATTATATTAAATGCCATACTCCACATAAATCCAACAGATTAACATTTTATCTGTACTAGCTGGTACCCTCTTTTCTTTCACTGTGTTTCTCCAGCCTTGATTTTGGTGACAACTTTTTTATGAAGACAGGAAAGGGAAAAATGTGCTACTTCATATGTTTTTGTGCTTATTAAATATGACCAGCTCTGCCCCCTCATTATGGCTAATAAAGGCAAATGACTTTGGTTTCTTTCTTTGGTGAAATTTTACTGTTGCATTGTTGTAGAATTATCTAGCTTTGGTTGGATTTACATTAATAACCACACTTATGATGATTCACATCTGTTTAGTTATTTGTTTTCTGATAACATAGGAACCAAGTGGACATTGTAGAAAAACTATTTGTCTAAGCATCATGAAGACTTGGGATTTATGTATAAATAGAATATCATGATTCTGGATTTTAGGCAGAGAAGAGCCTTCTGGAAATTTTCACAATGAAGATCAAGTTGACTCCAGATATTGAAACAAGTGTCATATATTAGGGAGGGTATGGTAGTTCCTAAGGTCTGTATATCAATTTCTATTCTCCCAAAATATCCAAGCTGAGTTTGTGATATTAGTCATAACAGTAATGACAATGACAGTGACTTTGGCAGTGATAACATCATGCTACTGAGTCATTGAACTGGAAACATTACTGGATATGAATATGAGGTACAGTGTGGTAATGTTCACATCATCCAGAGCATGGTTGGTGAGTTTTCTTTGCGAAGTTTGTTTTCACTGACTTTCTGTTTTTCTCTTATTCCCAGATAAGATTACATAGATTCTTCTTCACTAAACATCTGTAAAAGACACTGGCTCCTCACCTAAAAGAAAGAGGCTGCTTGATCAGTACAATGTTTGGGTTTTAAACTGAGTTTTTACTCTTGTTGTTTTTAATATTGTGGCTTCTGAACTTTATAATTTTTGTTGTTGTTTTTGTGCTCTGAGTTCTACATAAAATTTCCATGACTGAGGCAGTGGTGGATCACACCTTTAATCCCAGCACTTGAGTTGCAGAGGCAGAGAGATCTCTGTGAGTTTCAGGAATATATATATACATATGTATATATATATATATATATCTTACATAGAGAAACCTAGTCTCAAAAACCCCCTAACATTAAAATAAATAAGAAAGATTTTCATTATATTTATGAAATATGTTCTTCTATAATTTGTTTCTTCACAAACAGTTGAATTTTACTCTAGCATAAAGATAATTAATTAATGTGTGGATAGCTTTTCATTTATGTGGTTCAAGAGTTCTGCCTACATACAGGTCAAAGAAAACAGGTTGGTCTCTTTCTGAAAAGGTGCCATTGGAGTCTACACTTTGTGATCCAGATTTCTGGCAAAGGGCCTAAGTGACAAGTATGAACTCATCTATTGGGTTGTGTCTTCCTTCAGTATTGTTCCAAGTCACTTCTGTTCAAACTAATAAGGCAGGATGTACACAGAGACTTTTCTTTGTGACTGTTGACATTATCTAGTGCAGAGAAACTCTTTAGTGCATAAGAAAAGGAGACCATGTGGAGTATGTCCCGTTGAAGTACAAGGTGGCAAGGAACCAGACAGCATGCATCACTGCCCGGCCCATGGATGTCTGTGTCAGGGTTTTGCCAATTCAGCTGACAGGTTTTCTTCTGTTTTCCAGTTAAGTCTATGAGTGTTAACAACTTACATATGATGAAGAGGAAATGGGAGGCAGGAAGCTCTAAAATGGAAAAGAAGTTAGTTTTTAACATTCAAGTTATAGGTAGCAATTTCCTTTTTCAGGATGTGAAAATGACATTAAGACCTTTGACACACCAGCAAGAACCATTGGCTGTAGCTTTCACTGCTGTGTTTTATTCCCTTTCTCTGTACTTTCAACATGCAGAAGCGTGTGTGTGTGTGTGTGTGTGTGTGTGTGTGTGTGTGTGTGTGTGTGTGTTTAAATGCTTATCTCAAAGAGCCAATACTAGTTCACAAGGGTTTCTCCTTACCAGCTGTACCAAATGCTAGGATAGAATTTTAAACTATTTATAATGTACTTATTGAGATAGCCCTGGGGTGTGGTAGTTTCCTAAATACCTCTTTCTATAAACAGCAAATAAAATGAGAAGCTTGTCAGCTATCCCCACACCTAAAGAAGGGGGAAAAGCATCTAATCTGTCACCAAGGGATCTTGCTATTAGCTGTTAGTTACATGGAAGGAATCAGATGGTCCCCCCTAGAGTTCTTGTTGAAAGCAAGGTGGTAGCATGTGGAGTAGGTAAGATAGTTTTTATGTTGATTGAACATTAAAATGGCATTATCCTGAAATATTTTCTTGGGGATTTTAGCCTGCTTTATAAAAGAATCATAGGACAGAGCACTTGAGTCATAGGTTTTGGGAATGAAGGAAGGGCAGAGTGTAATAAGAGACTTCTCATTTTTTATTGCAAGTACAGCATTGTCTCTAATAATGACAAAATAAAAGAGTTAGCAATTTAAACAATTTACATGGCAAATTAATAGTGCAATAATTATCCATTGGTTTATTTAAAATGGGCCAATAATGCCTAGTTTTTTCATGGAAGATTATTTCTTTGCACATACTGAAATAGAATAATGCCATATAGAAAAGCAATAAAAATGAAGTAAGACTTTTGAAAACATATTAATGTATAAAATATTTATTGTACACCCTCAGTAGTGTTTGTCTTTAATCATTTTTATTGTGGATTGGGGGGTAGTCACTTCATTGTGAATTCTGAAAAGTGAACAGAAGATGTTTTGCAAGCACTGCTTTTTCTGAAGTGTGCTCTGTAAGTGGGATCTACTGAGGTAATACTTGTCTAAAAGCAGGAGCATGTGTCTATAAGCACATTACAAATGCCCCCCACAGTGACACTAAAAGAGGAAATGAGGGGCAAAGCTAGGCAAGCTTGCTTTACTGGCATGGATTCTTATTGTGTGCTCAGTAGACTACAGATGAATTGAGAAACTTACTCAGAACCATTGAGAAGCAGTTTTCTATGTTTGCATTTAGAATAGAACCCCTCCCTTTTCCCTTCCCTCTTTATTCACCTATCCCTCCCTTCTTTTTTCTCCTACTTTCTTTTTTATCTTTGAACTAGCCCATGTTTTCCATTATGTTTCTTAGGTGAAATACATTATTCTGTACAGAAAGTCTGCAGGTATGATTGCACCACAATTAGGGCCAGACCAGAGGAATGGCTCAGTAAACAGACTCTGGCCACCAAGCCTGGTCATCTAAGTCTGATCCCTAGGACTCACATGGTGGAAGAAGAGAAATGACACCTGCAAGTTGACTTCTGACCTCTACTAGTGCAAGTGTCATGCATAATCCTTCCCACAAAATAAGCGAAATAATATTTCAAGAGGTTTAGACACATTGTTGTATTATTTACATGCCAGAATAACTAACTCAACTTAGTCAATAACTTAATTCTTGACTAAATTATTAAGGTCAAGAGTCAAGGTTAACTGAGGAAATAGTGGTAGTTTCAGGCTGTATCACAATGCAGGCCAGGGGATTGTGGTTTCTCATTGGCATGCTTTCTGTGTTAAATCATGAGGTCCTGAGGAGCAGAGTACCCTCCTCTCAGGAATGCCTAAAAACAGAGGCCAGGGGGCAAATATATTTGCACACTGAGTCCTTCTGTGGCTAGAACATGCTGCTTGAGATGATGTCAGTGTCTTGGATATTGGTATATGGAACTAGGTCCCAAGCCTTTAGACTGAGTGGCAGCTAACAGTTGATTACCTGGATCTTGGCACCAACCATTGGCTGTGTAAGACCATAAGAAGATCTCTGAAATGGTAATACCTTCCAACCTGTTCCATACTTGGGGCATCATGTTCTGGTCATAATGCTATCAACAATGTTTTAATGTCTGAAGAGGATTACAGCTGTGATTCTTGGTTGTATATCTTATACTGACTACAAAGAGGAATGAAAAGGTGAATCTGAAGCATGAAAGCCATTTTTTATAGCTGTGAATGCTCTCAAAGGTGGATGCTGGGTCAAAAATGATGATTTTCTATTGTCAGATGTAACAGTTGAATGGCAACCCTTGTCACAGATATTTTCAGGTAACTGAGGACTGACTAAATAGTACTGGTGATAAAGTGATAGAAGGAACAAAAATACGCATGGTTAAAGTGATATCCATGGTCAGAGACTGGAAGTGGGGTAATTCCTAAAGTGAAGCTCTGATTTGTGATTAAATTCTCGATAGGCATGATTGCTAGGAAACACCATGGAATTTCAGATCAGAAATGAGCATCCTTGAAGGAGAGCCCTCACTTCAGGCATCTTATTGGCTACATTATGGGCTAAAAACAATCATATTCTTTGGCTGGTTAAAGTGAACACTTTGAATAAGTGGTTAAATCCTGAATTCTATTTCAAGGTTCTGCTGAATATTAAAAAATTCTAAACAGTCAACTTCACAAATATATATGGCATATCTTGTCTCTGAGGAATTGACAGATTCAGATCTTTTAGCTTTTTTCACTTTCACAATAATTTTCCATTTCCTCCTAGGATAATTGAGTCCAGGAGATCACCTAATGGTTTGTGGGGGAAGCACCAATCTAAAAACCAGAGAACATTTGGAAATCAGCAACAGGCAGAAAGAGGAGACTACAAATTTAGGGTGTCACTAATTTAAGGGTTAAGGGTACTTAACCATGCATATCACTTGTATTTACCATGTGGCTTTTGAAATACTGTGGTTTTATTTGCTAGTTAAATTCTGGGAGTTTGGAGGGCACGGGCCTGGTTGGGGATTACCCATTAGAACAACCAGAATAGCTGGACAGGCTAAGGAAGAAATCAAAACACAGTATCTTCCTCAGCTCTACCATCCTCATTACCACTGGGAACACACAGGTTAGCAAATGCAGTCACAGAGTAGCCAATGACAGGCTTATATGTGCATTAGCATCAGGCCTGAAACAGCTTCCTGTACCTGAAGTCCTCCTGAATTATTTATTCCAGTACCTCCGTTCTTGTTCCTCTTATAACTGCACTCAGTCTGGAGGAAGAGAGGGAGCACAGGAAACCTCAGTTCCTGGCCCTATGCACTTAGAGAAGATTGCCTGCCAATTTAGTAACCATGATAACAGCAGCAATATCCTTGGGTAGCTTGTTTCCAGGGCATCTTTAATGGGAGAAGAGGATGTAAGGAGTCTATTAGCTGTGGCTATGTTAAGGTTAGAGTGCTGTCAGTGATCCTCTGCATGAATGCTCCCTGCTGATTTCTATCTTGATTAGTCTGTCCTAATGTTCTTGTTTGGATGCATCTGTACAGCATGAGAAAATTAAAATTCATAACTTCTGCTTGAGATCCTGAGGCCACACACACTCTGTGCAGGAGTACACATATCTCCTGTTCCTTGCTTTACCACTGGAAACAAATCTTGAGCAAGGTTGTTGATCATTGGTTGAATAGTCCTGGATATCCACTGAAAGTGCCCAGAATAGAGAATACTTTCTCTCTGACTCACAGAGATTCTAGTTGCTTCAAAGACTAGCAAGGACTATAGTCAAGAAACTAGTTTTTCAGCCAGCAAAGAGGATAACTACATCCCTGTGCCCATTTTTCTCATGCTTTTAACACCCCTGTTTCTTATAGCTGAATTAATAATAAGTCTTATATCAAGATGAGACTGAGTTTTTCACCAGAATCCTATATGGGCTCAGTGTAAGTACAATGAAGGCAGAATTCTTGAGGTTCTCTGATGAGGTTATTCAGATGGCTTAGTGGGGAAAAGAGGTGTTGTTAGCTTTACCTAGCTGGGGAGAACTCACAGAGCACAGTTGGACAGGCTTGTTGAGTATTGACAATAAACTCAGATATATAGTCTGTTCACAGGTGAAGGTGCTGATTCATTCAGGAACTGTTACATATACCCAACACTAAGCTCTCTCACTATTCCTATCCTAAGGGGAGGTTTGATCTTCTTAGAGCAAAGCTGACCTTGGGTTTTGGAGGAGCTGGCTTGAGCGGTACTAATTGGTATTACTAGGGTAGAAGAAAAATGTGGATTCAAAGCCACAGCTCTGCTGCTAAGCACTTGTGCATACTGCTGCCTGTCTTCCAAGGAGCAGATTACTTTAAATCTATGTATTTTATTTTCTTCCAGAGGATTTAGGGACTGTATTTAAAGTACATTCTGGATAACCAGATGTGATAAAGCAAGTGACAGCATCTGGTGTGTTAGTGTGAGGACTAGCCTGCTCATATGATACCCCTTTGGGGAATAATAATTTTTCCAAGCATAAATTCAGTGGCGACATTTTCCTAGAAGTTAGAGAATCTTGCTTTGTAGGCTTGTATTTGCAGTCGTATTTAATCACATTTCTTTCTTCTGAAATACAGGCTGTGATCTTTGCTCTGGAGCATTCCCTGAGTAGTCTGGGTTTTAATGTGCAACTCTTCTGTCTGCAGCAGTGGTTGGGAGAATTGCTATCGGTCCCTCTTTCTGATTTTTCAAAGTCTGCTCAAGGAGAAAAAAATAGGTTCACAACTAAAACTGTGTAGAAGTCATCCTCTGGGTTTCAAGTGCTTCCATGGAAACAAATAAAACGTTATGTAAATAAGTTTGTGAAATAAAATAGCATACTAGTATTTATGAAGACATGACAAAATGATACATGTACATGTTAGGTATACATATGTATATGTCTTGTGCATATAGTGTATCTCATGTATGTTTAACATGTAGGAGTGTGCAGAGTACTGCCAAAAGAAAGATTTTTTTGTGAAACATTTTATTGGAGTTTGACCTTTTGGCCATTAGTGACGGAATCAACCAAGGGCTGGTGAAAATGTGGTTAACAACAAGTAGATAGGAAGGCAGGGGAAAAGGCTCTTGGAGTTGGCGCATCAATGTTACTGGAGGAAAACAATACAGAGTGCAGGATCTGAGTTTTCTAGAGACTGAAGTAGACTTTTCATGTAGAAAAAAGACTTAAGAAAAAGATGGAATTGAAAAGAAAGAACTAGATCTGACCCAGTAGAGAGAAGGATATACTTGACATAGTAGGGTTTAATGGGGGGAGGGAGGACTGGAAGGGAGCAGGTCTCAGACAGGTGATGCCTCTGAAAGTAACATGTAATAAATACCCTGTTCACAGGGTTCCTTTCTGTCATCATGGGACACTGTAACTCATGTAGATGCTAGAGTTTCCAAACAGAAAAGTCAATTTTGCATGACCAGAGGAATGCTCCTTCAGAGAAATATATATATATATATAATTTTTAACCAAAGCTCTAGACATAGAGTGGCTGAATAACATCTTTCCAACACAAAGGCAAGTTATTAACCTTGGGTCCCTTTTATGACTTCAGCATATACCTAGGTTGGACACAGTGTATCTTGTTTATTTATTGTGTTAAGGACACTCTTGTGAGCCTTGAGAAGGGTCTCAGACAGACCTTTTGATGTTCTTGCTGACCCTCTGAGAAAAGAAAGTTGAGCTCTGAAAACTAGCTGGGGCAAGGTTTGATGGCATGCTGAGTATCATGTGTGGCTGCATGACACATGAGTTAATTGGGGTTTTGGCTCCTCAAACTGGTACTTTTTTCCCTTATGGACCATGGCTGCTTTGGTGGTTATGATGATGTTTCAAATGCCATTATCTCCCTAGAAGAATTTGTTACAAATATATCTCCTTGCACTGCAAATTTTCAATAGTTTACTGCATTTGGAATGAACTTTCTGTTTTCTGGGGCCAATTCTCTCCTATGTCATGTATTTGACAAGTAGTAATCATAATATAAACTCAAATTAAAGAATGTACTTAACTCTATGGTCAAAATAAAAATAGTTCAGAAGATATAATGTATATAATAGATTCCAGAAATATACACGATAGCCACTGATTTTTTTTTTTTTCCTGTCTGAAACTAATATTCTTGATACAATACATGGTACATTGTAAGGGCTCACTCAGTAATAACTGGATAAAGACAGAGAAGAAAGTTTGTCATTGGTAAACCACAACTTGGTATGAACTCTGCCACTTCCTCAAGAAGGCAAGGGCACAGCCCAGAGATAATGACATTTCCAAAAGATTCTATAATTTGTGTATCTGCCTCACAGGCAATAAGATTAGGCTTCAACAATGACTTAAGTTTCATTAAATGTAGACTTTAGCAAATTGTATTTCAGCTCTCACTGATTAAAGCCATGCTCATGGTTTTAATTGATTGGCTGGTTTAAATCTTTAAAATTCAATATTGATGTTTACAAGTGGGCACTGGCAATGATTAATTGCTGAATTTAATTCAGCGAAGAGTACTTCTCATTCTCTAATCAGCATTGCTGATTTAATAATCATGTCTTCCTCTAGATATGATATTAGATTCCAAAAATAACAATTGGATGATTGACACATTTCTTTCTATTTCAACTATAAACTTGTTCCATAGAATGTTCTCCTCCTGCCTCCGTGTACTCTCCTACATTGCCTTCCCAAACCCTGCAGGGAGCTTTGCCAGGTGTCTGTGCTGTCCTGAATGAACAGCTGTAGTGGGTCTCGCAGCAGGAAACTTGTGGCTGCTCTTCCTTTCTTTGTAACTTTATAGAGACTTCTAATAAATCACATTCTCATAAATAATAGCTTTGAGTTAGGTTGAAAATAATTGCCAATATATTTAACTGTCTGCTTGTGTTAAATAGCTATTCATACAAATATATATCTAAACATTAATTCAGCAAAATGTGAGGTTACTAGTGTAAAATGGTGAAAATATGAGTTATGATTGCTTTATCATTTCACATTTGTTTTATATAGTAACCTGATGGTCTATAAAATGCTTCCATCTGGGAGCCTGGCAGGTATGCTCAGATTTCAAATAAGCTTGTCAACCACCGACATTGGAGGTAGCTGTTTATTGAACATCTACTATGCCAAGCCTGAGTTAGAGGCTGACTTACAGAAGTGGTAATAAGCACAACTGTATCTCCAAACAAGGACATGATGGGAGTGAGGTGACAGTTGCCTGGCCTCAGTTGTTTTCCTTTCCCAGCTGTTGTTAAGTTTGGAAGACATATCACCTAGATAAGGTGATTTTAGATCATTTCATATTAAATAATTAAATTCTAAGCTCACAGTTTACTTGATTGATGAGACTGTCTTTTAGATCTTAAAGATAGAGACAAACATTGAAATCAAAAACAATTCAAATACTATATCTAAAGCCTAGAGAAATCTGAGAAATTATCTTTTTTTTTTTAGAGTTCACAATCTATTTTTTTAACTTTTATTTATAGCAGAACTTTAGTTTGATTTTACAGAGCCAATGACATTTTTTGATAGCAAATTAAACCTAAATTCAATGAGTGATTTTAACAAATGCATACTTTGTAACCTTGAAATACCTATAATACTAATAAAATATACTAAAAATAAAAAGACAGCAATAACCAAAACAAACACAGGAAAATATGAACTTACTACCAATTCTACTATAACTTAAAGAACTATGACAAATATATATCAAGTTATTCCATAAAACTTAAAAAAATAAACCAAGCCTTTAAAAGTTACAAAGCCAGTGAAACCCTGATATTAATCATAGCATTTCTTTTTCTGTGTTTTTTAGCTTTTTGCATATATATATGCATATATATATGCATATATATATATATATTATGTGGTGTTTTTACATCATGTACCCCATCAAACTCAGATACCAGACCTCTCAGTATCATGCCCACTCTTATGCTCTCCCCATTTACAAAACTGCTCATTCATGCTGCTCATTTGGTTACTGGAGCATAATCAATCTCCCTGTGGACAGACCCTTAAAGAAAACAAGTCTTTCCTTACTCAGCCCTCTGCCAGAGACCATCAATGCAGAAGTGAGGCATTTGTGTCACTTAGCTATGTTCTAGCCTTAAGTTCTTGTGTACAATGACATCACTCTCTTTTTATATACTTTTTTTAAAGTTCACTATTAGTGAGTACATCCCCTGCTTCTTTTTTGGAGATTGTGATACCTCGCTCAGGAGGATATTTTCCATATCCATCCCTGCAAATTTCAGGATATTATTTTTTCTTACTGCTAACTAGTACTTCATTGTGTAGATGTACCACAGTTTGTTAATTCATTCTTCAGTTGAGGGGCATCTAGGTTGTTTCCAGGTTCTTGCTATTATGAATAATGCTGCTATGAACATAGTCAAGCTAAAGCTTTTGGAGAGTGAATGTGCATTTTTAGGGTATATGCCTAAGAGTGGTATTGCTGGGTCCTTGGGGAGTTTGATTTCCAGTTTTCTGAGAAACTGCCATACTGCATTCCAAAGTGGTTGAACAAGTTTACACTCCCACCAACAATGGAGGATGTTCCCCTTGCTCCACATACTCACCAGCACAGGCTATCATCTGTGTTTTTAATCTTGACCATTCCGACAGGTGTAAGGTGGTATCTCAAAGTTGTTTTGATTTGCATTTCTCTGGTGGTTAAAAATGTTGAGTACCTTTTCATGTGCCTTTCAGCCATTTGTAATTCTTCTGCTGAGAATTCCCATTTAATTCTGAACACCATTTTGTAATTGGGTTTTTAAGGGTTTTGGGCTCTAGTTTTTTGAGTTCCCTATATATTTTAGAGATCAGTCCTCTGTCATTTGTAGGGTTGGTGAAAATCTTTTCCCATTCTGTAGGCTGTCATTTTCTTATTGACTGTGTCCTTGGTCTTATACAAGCTTCTTAGTTTCAGAAGGTCCCACTTATTAATTGTTATTCTTAGTGTCTCTGTTACTGGTGTTACATTTAGGAAGTGGACACCAGTGCCAATGTGTTGGAGGGTATTTCCCACTTTCTCTTCTATAAAGTTCACTGTAGCTGGGTTTATGTGGAGGTCTTTGATCCACTTGGATTTATGTTTTGTGCAAGGTGATAGGATTGGATCTATTTTCATTTTTCTACACACTGCCATTCAGTTATGCCAACACCATTCTTCGAAGATGCTATTTTTTGTCCATTGAATGTATTTGGCCTCTTCAGCAAAGATCAAGTGTTCATAGGTGTGTGGGTTAATGTCTGGGATTTCAATTCAATTCCATTGATCCACAAGTCTGTTTTTATGACAGTACCAAGCAGTTTTTATTACGGTGGCTCTATAGTATGATTTGAAGTCGGGAATGGTGTTACCTCCTGAGGTTATTTTGTTGAGCAAAATTGTTTTGGCAATCCTGGCTTTCCTATTATTCCAAATAAAATTGAGTATTGTTCTTTCAAGGTCTGTAAAAAAATATGTTTGGATTTTGATGGGAAGTGTGTTGAATCTGTAGATTGCTTTTGGTAGAATTGCCATTTTGTACTATTTTGTTTCTACCTATCCAGGAACATGGGAGATCTTTCCATTTTCTGACACCCTCTTCAATTTCTTTCTTCAGTGATTTAAAGTCTTTGTCAAATAGATCTGTTACTTCTTTGGTTTTTGTAACTCCAAGGTATTTAATGCTACTTGCAGCTATTATAAAGGGTGATGTTTCCCTTATTTCTTTTTCAGCCCTAATATCCTTAGTGTATAGGAGGGCTACTGATTTCTTTGAGGTAATCTTGTATCCTGCTCCATTGCTGAAGGTGTTTATCAGCTGTAGAAGTTCCCTGGTAGAATTTTGTGGATCACTTATGTATGCAATCATGTTGTCTGCAGATAGAGATATTTTCACCTCTTCCTTTCTAATTTGAATCTCCTTTTGTTCTCTTATTGCTTTAGCTAAAACTTCGAGAACTCTGTTAAATAGATAACCAGAGAGGGGACAGCCTTGTTTAGTTCCTGATTTTAGTAGGATTGTTTTGAGTTTTTCTACATTTAGTTTAATGTTGGCCATTGGCCTTTTGTAAATCATTTTTATTATATTTAGGTATTTTCCCTATATTCCTGCTCTCTCCAGGGCTTTTATCATGAAGGCATGTTGGATTTTGTCGAAGGCATTTTCAGCATCTAAGGAAATGATCATGTGTTTTTTTTCCTTCAATTTGTTTATATGATGGATGACATTTACAGTTTTCCTCATGTTGAACTGTCCCTGCATTTCTGGGATGAAGCCTACTTGATCGTGGTGGATGATATTTTTTATATGATGTTGTATACAGTTTGCTAGAATTTTGTTGAGAAGTTTTGCATCAATGTTCATGAGAGAAATTGGTCTGTAATTCTCTTTCTTTATTGTGTCTTTGAGTGGCTTGGGTATCAGGGTTATTGTAGCCTCATAAAAAGAATTTGGCAATGTTCCTTCAGTTGCTACTGTATGGAACAGTTTGAGGAGTATTGGTATTAGCTCTTCTTTGAATATCTGGTAGAATTCTGCACTGAAACCATTTGTGCTTATGCTTTTTTTATTTGGGAGACGTTTAATGAGAGCTTCAATTTCCTTTGGTGTTATAGAACTGTTCAGGTCTTTAAACTGGTCTTAATTTTATTTTGGTAAATGGTACCTGTCCAGAAAGTTGTCCATTTCTTGTAGGTTCTCCATTTTTGTGGAAGACAGATTTTCAAAGTATGACCTGATAATTCTCTGGATTTCTTGGGGTGTCTGTTGTTATGCCCCTCTTTTTATTTCTGATTTTGTTGATTTGGATACTCTTTCTCTGCTTTTTGGTTAGTTTGGATAAGGTTTTATCTATCTTGTTAACTTTCTTAAAGAACCAACTCTTTGATTAATTGACTTTTTGTAATTTTTTTTTGTTTCAATTTTGTTGATTTTAGCTCTAAGTTTGATTATTTCTTCCAGTCTATTCCTTCTAGGTAAGTTTGCTTCTAATTGTTCTAGGGCCCTCAGTTGTGCTGATAGTTTCTTGAGTGAGATTTCTCTATTCTTTTCATGTAGGCCTCTAGTGCTATGAATTTTTTCCTTAAGACTGCTTTCCTTGTATCCTATAAGTTAGGGTTTGTCGTGGATTCATTTTTGTTGAATTCTACGTAGTCTTTGATTTCTTTCTTAATTTCTTCCTTGACCCAGAAGTGGTTCTCTTGAGTGATGTTTAGTTTCCATGAGTTAGTAGGCATTCTGTGATTCTTGATGCTGTTGAGCTCTAATTTTAGATCCTGGTGATCTGAAATGGTATAAGTGGTTATGCACGTTTTTTTGGTACCTGTTGATATTTGCTTTATGACCAATTATGTGGTCTATTTTAGAGAAAGTTCCATGGGGTGCTTAGAAATATGTATATTCCTATTTGTTTGGGTGGAGAGTTAGGTATATATCTACTAAGTCAATTTTGGTCATAACTTCTGCTAGATCCCTTATTTCTCTGTTGAGTTTCTGTCTGGTTGGCTTATCCAGGGGTGAAAGTTGGGTATTGAAGTTTCCCACTATTAGTGTGTGAGGTTTGATAATGGGGTTTAAGCTTTAGAAGTGTTTCTTTTACACATGTAGGTGCTCTTGTGTTGGGGGCATAGATATTCAGGATTGAGGTTTCATCTTGATGAATTTTTCCTGAGATGAATAAGTAGTGACCTTCCTGGTCTCTTTTTATTGATTTTAATTTAAAGTCCATTTTGTTAGATATTAGAATGGCTATCGCAGCTTGTTTCTTAGGGCCATTTAATTGGAAAGTCTTTCCCCATCTCTTTACTCAGAGCCTGTGTCTGTCTTTTAAAGTTGAGGTGCATTTCTTGTGTGCAGCAGAAAGATGGTTTCTGTTTTGGTATCCATTGCATTAGGGTTTGTCTTTTCATGGGTGAATTGAGTCCATTGATAGTAAGGGATATTAATGACCAATGATCAATATTTCCCATAATTTTTCGCAGTAGCTTGCATTTCCTTTTTTTCCAGGGAGGGAGGTTTCTTCTTTGGGCATATCAATTGTCTATTTTTACATGGGTAATTCTGGTTTCCTTACGTTGGAGTTTTCCCTCTAGGGCTTTTTGTAGGGTGGGGTTTATAGTTAGATATTGTTTAAATCTGGTTATGTCGTGAAATATCTTGTTTACTCCATCTATGTTGATTGATAGTTTTCTGGACACAGTAGTCTAGGTTGGCATCCATCACTTTTAGTGTCTGTTTAATGTCTGACCAGGACCTTCTTGCTTTCATTGAATAGTTGTGTGTTATTCTGATGGGTCTCCCTTCATAGTTTATTTGACTTTTTTTCCTTTGCAGCTCTTAGTATTTTTTCTCTATTCTGTAGGTTTAGAGGCTTGATTATTATATGGTGATCAAACTATTTTTGTGGGTCTAGTCCATTTTGTGTTCTGTAGACTTCCTGTATTTTTATAGGCATTTCCTTCTTTATGTTTGAGAAGTTTTCTTCTATGATTTTGTTGAATATATTTTTTTGTGCCTTTGAGCTGGTATTCTCCTTTTTCTATTCCAATTATTCTCAGGTTTGGTCTTTCATGGTGTCCCAAATTTCATGGACATTTTGTGTTATGACTTTTTTGGTTTTAGTGTTTTCTTTAACTGATGTATCTATTACCACTATTGAGTT
Organism: Sigmodon hispidus; assembly: GCA_004025045.1. Taxonomy (NCBI): domain Eukaryota; kingdom Metazoa; phylum Chordata; class Mammalia; order Rodentia; family Cricetidae; genus Sigmodon; species Sigmodon hispidus. The sequence goes on from PVIH01003092.1 coordinate 139,713, forward strand.
TTCCTCCCTAGAGATTCTTTCTTTCATTTCTTGGATTCTGTTGGTTATGCTTGAATCTGTAGTTCCAGGTCAATTTTTCAGGTTTTCTATTTCTAGTTTTCTCTTGGTTTGTGCCTTCTTTATTGCTTCTATTTCAGTTTTTAATTCTTGGCAAATTTCTTTTACCTCTTTGTTTTCTTTTCCTTGGTTTTCTCTCTCTCTCTCTCTTTTTTCAGGGCTTTGTTCTTCTCTTCTAATTTTCTGTTTTTATATTCTTCTATTGTTTTAAGAGAGTTTTTTATATCCTTTTTTACGGCTTATTAGTTTTATAAAGCTGTTTTTTAGGGTTGTTTTCTTCTATTCCCTCTTCATTGTTATGTTCAGGTCTTGAAGCTATAGAGCTACTTGCTTCTTCTGTTAGTGTCTTGTTGACCTTTGTATTGTTGTATGTATTTTTGCACTGCCATCTGTCCATTGTTTCCTCACTTCTCTCTTGGTTAGTTCTTGGTGGGCTTCTAGTGAGTTGTTGGTCTGAGGGCTCTTAAGGCTCTGAAAGCTCTTATTTAGCTATGTGCTCAGAGAGTCAGTTGTTCTCCTGAGGTCGCAGTGTTATGCCAGTCGTCACCTCTTGACCTCTCATCTCTTAGCTGTGTACCCAGGGACTTGGCTGTTCTTCCACTGCTATTACCCAAGCCATGAACTGGGTGGTCTGTGCTCCATGTGGAAGCCAAGAAGCCTTCTTAGGGCCTGGGTTTGTGTGGAGGAAGTCACCTACTGACCTCGGATTTTCCAGCTGTGCTCCTAGAAACTCCCCTGTTTCCCTGCTGCTACCACACCAGCCCTTCTCTGTGCAGACTGTGCTCCCTGCATAAGTCAAGTTTCTTACCTCAGGGGCATGCACCCAGGACCAAGGGACCCAGCTGTTTCCCTGCTGCTACCCTCCCAGCTGTGATCAGGGTAGGCAGTGTTCTGAGCTGCTGCTGCTGCTGCTGCTGCTGCTGCTGCTGCTGCTGCTGCTGCTGCTGCTGCAGAGCCCCAGGGTCAGGGGCGGAAGTCACCCACTGACCTCTGACCTCTCAGCTGTGTTTTTAGGAACTCCTCTGCTTCCTTGCTGCTACTACACCAGTCCTTCTCTGTGGAGTGTATGTTTCCCACCGAAGTCGAGTTTCTTACCTCAGGAGTGTGTGCCCCAGACCAGGGGACCCAGCTGTTCCCCAGCTGCTATCCTTCTGGGAGTGATCTGGCCAGGCAGTGGTCTGGGCTACTACTGCTATAGCAGAGCAGAGGATCAGGGCCCTGGTTCAGGGGTTACAATCTATTTATTCTTATTGCACAATATATTTTCAGAAGTTTTCGGTCAAATGCTGCTTCTCCATCATGTTGTTCTCTGCCTTCTGTCCAATTGGCATTATATTTATCCTTTTCTCAGAGCAGCATTTCAACTTCTTTCCTTTGCGTTGTTTCCTGGCATCTGCTTTGTCTCTCTGTTGGCTCTCTGTCTGACATCTCAGTAATTATCTTTATAATTTAGTGAATTTTTTGAACTGATGCAATTGGAGCCTTTAATAAAGAAAAGCCACATTATAAAAAGTATTTTGAGCTTATTTTAATTTTCTTCTAAGATGTTTTCCTGGCTACAGAGGTTGTCTCTATATGAAAAACAAGAAAAATGACAAAGTTCATCATGATGGAATAGGAACTCCACCATTTGAGGTTTATAGCAGATATTCTAAAACATCTGCTTCAAATCCCAGGGCAGCAAGATAAGCTTTTCACTGATGTCACGGTCCATGTACACTCCCCTTCTTTATAGGATGATGTCCAGTCCCCAACGTGGTGGCAAGAGGCAGCATAGAAGCTTTATAATCTAAGAAGCACTTACTGAAGAAACCAGCCTTTATCTTACTGGATGACTTTGACACATGAAAACCTCAGAAGCATTCTTTTTAGTTGTTGTAAGCAGGTAAGGATCATAATTAGCACAGCACTGAATGTTTATTTTGTTCCAGTTCAATTTAATTATTTCTTTACAGCTATTTCACTGGGTATATCTTATAGATCTGAGAATTGAGGCTCAAGAAAATTAACATCTGTGGAAATAATGTACCTAGTCAATGTCAGAATCAGGATTAAAACTCACACCTTCATGGTTTCAAAAAGCATATTATCAAGAGGGTAGATCTGGTGTGGCCTTTGTAAAGAACAACATCCGTCTTTGGACACAGGGCACCTGAGCACTGTTCCATATAAAATGATTAGGGTGGCTCACAATGGTTGCTGTTTAGTTTTTGCTTTTTTGATTTTTTTGATAAACAGGACAGCTCCTGTTGTCTCCAGCATTGTCTTGAAGGAATAGGATCTCTGGATAAAGGGAACCATTATGAAATACTTTGATATTTAGAAATTTTGATTTATATAAACAGGAAAAAACTTCCAGAAATGTCTGTTATGTGAAGGCAGGTGGGCATGATTCATATGTAGGAATGATGTCTTGAGTATTCTGAGAAATGACTATTTTGAATAAAATCAAGGCTGGCTGACTGTGTATATGAACACAAAGAAGAAAAGCCTTTTTTTAAAGTGTCATAATGGCGTCCTTGTCGACCGATCACAAACCCTTTGGTGTTATGAGAATGTACATTTTACATGAGTCACTCCAATTCTAAAGTCATTCATGCCAGTAAAATCTCACTTCATTCTCATGGTGTGAGTAAGCTTTTAGGGAGGTTGTCTGTTGAGTCTGACATTCTGGGCACATCTTGACATTTCTTCACGTCAGTGCTGAGCATGCTGCACAGGTCACTGTTTTCAGGTATTTTGTCCAACATGGTGTTTACTGTTGCTGTTCTAAGTCTTACTCTTAGAGCTGTTTATACTGCTGAGAGAAGATCTCCCTTGTCCCCACTGAGGCTTGGATTGAGATGAAAGACTGCACTAGGAAATCTCTAAGTGGCATAGTAATGTAGAGGTTCTAGATTACCCCAATGTTCATTTGGACAAGTGGTTTTATTAAAAAAGTTGTGTCTTGTTAAGATCTACTTAAGGTGGGAAGTGATAAGATTTGATTTCCTTAGTCTCAGAAAGACCTGGGCTCAGATCATGCTCAGCTGTCTTCTGGCTGCTAACAATAGAAAGTAAAGCAGCAGCAACAACAGCACTTTATCTTGATGCCTTAGAATTGTTGAACTGAAACTGGAATCCGAGAACACCTACCTTGGCTATTTGTTACAGTCTTACTTCTGCGTGGTTCTGTCAACTGCTGGAAGAAGAGAGATCTCCTCACCTTGACTCACATTTGTTTGTGAATAGGAGGAAAGACAATCCAGTCATTGAATGTACACAGAACTGAGTCTATTGGCAGATTCTCTGCAAGGGCTGCCTCATTTTATCTCAGCCCTGGAGGAGAAAGAAAAGGTCTAGGCCTTGGAGTCTCATGGGATTAGTACTAAACCTCATCATGTACTTCAGAGGCTATTGAATGGGAGAAGTGGGAAGAAGCATCTTGTGTTAAAAAGGTCTGGAAAAGAGAAGGCTCTTCTAGAAACCAGTGTTCTCCATATGCAGTGAGAAATGTGAATCTCCTACTTTCCAGCCTTGTTTACTATGGGTCTACAATGTTTCCACTGTGATACTAATGACAAAATAGTATTATTCATACAACAGTTCATCTAAACTTGGCATTAAATATGGTTTCATTTGGCCTAATGGAAGCCTTGAGCTTATATGTAAAAATTATAGAAATAAATATAAAAATAAATTTTATAAAAATATTGTCCGTAGAGTAAAATTTCAGCTTTATTTATATTTAGGCGTTCTTCTGGAACAAGAAGATTATAAATTGTTTGTAATATGAGGACTTGCTAAGATGACTCAGATGGACTTTCTTGATGGCAGACCCAGTTCCTGGATGTGATACAAGTTTGTGTAGATTAAGTATCTTTATAGTTGTGTTTTATAGGCTTCAGCTTGCAACACATTAAGTGACATTGCCAACTCATTAAAAAGCTTCACAGGACCTCAAGAATTAATGGTGATCTCAAAGGTAGAGGTAACAAGATTGTATCTAGCTTTGGTTAACAAAGAAATTTCAGAAACAAAGTTTGGGATAGTTAGGTCAACTGAGGCAGCTCAGTGACTTGAGGAGGTGAGTGTATTTGGAGATAGCTCACCTTTTAATGGTCACTTTTAGGAAACAGCTTTTGGAGGAGTTTGGCCACATGAGGCCACTGTGTATACTGACAGGAACAGCTGGCCTTGCCTTCCTTTGTCCCCTGTGCAGCTGAGGCCTGTGATGATGTGTGCTGATAAAATGGGAGCTTTTGAGAGTGCTCTGGGCTCCAGGCAGTGATGTTTGTTGTTGACTCTGTCACACATAGCTAACTCTCAGCTTCACTTCCAGACTTCTTCTCCCTGTTGCTTCTCAAGTGTGTCACATAATATGTACTTGCCTAGTGTAGGAAGATTGAGTTATTCACCCTAAGTTCTCTATGCTTTATATGTTAAGCTCCTAATGGAGTCAAGCTGTCCACACTGTGTACTTTCACCTCCTTGCTCCATATGACATAGAACCAAAGACCTAAAGAAACTACTTGATTCCGGCTTCATCCAACTGTGACATGCATGGTTAAAGTTATTTTCTGTCCCTGCCTCCAGCCACTGTTCCCTTCACTGACAGTCTCCAGTGAGGTAGGGTTACGCCTTGGGTCAAATGTCATGGCTGTGTTCACTGATGCAGCTGATGGTTGAGTGGATGCTGGCTTGCTTTGACAGGGAAGAGATGTCTGGCAGGAAAGTTCCCTGATGTAAAAGAAGCAGTTTCGGACGAGAAAGGGCCAGCTTAGAATCATGAAGAGGTGAGCACATCTTGCTGGAATGTAGCAAGCTGATAGCTAGTTCTGCTGTCTGTGGCTACCAGACTGACCATGAATGTCAGTGCTCATTTGGAATGTAACAGAAGCTTCAGAAGAGTTGCTTTTAGACACACTAGCTTTTTTCTTTATTCTAATTGACAAGACATCTGCAGAGTTGTCGCATCAGTCATTTATAGGTTAAGAACCAAGCCAACCCAGATCTACTGGGGAATAAGAAATACCAAATGAAACAACTCATGTGCTTATTATACATTTGAGAATGCTATGTAGGAATGCTCTCCAGAGGAATCAAAAGATAGGATTTGCATTATTAGAGCTATTATCTTCTCATAGAATCACATATGCTTCAGAGCACTCACTGTCAATGAAGAAAACAAGCAGCTAGCCTTTCCTCAGAACGCCAAGAAAACAAAGATATGGGGTTAATAGTGTGTTCTCCAGGAAAAGAAGGTTCATTTGATTTGATTTTCTACTCCAGTTTCTTGATCTAAATAGACAGGAAACAGACAATGAGCAACTTGTGTTCTCTCCAAACTTGAGACATTTACCTTTCTTCTAACTTGCTCTTCATGGAACCCTTGCAATGGCAGAGACTTTAAATTTTGGGAGACAATGTGAGATATGACTTTCCCCTCAAATTTCCTATAGGTTGAGGAACAACACACTTAAGATGTTTCCAGGCATGCATACTTTTTACATGATAGTGTTTTGATGTGTGTCATAGAAGGGTAAAAAGACTTTTCATATTCTGCTCTAGATTTAAAGAGTTCCTGCAAATTCTTGGTCCCTAATGATAGAGGAGAGAAAGAGAAGGCCAAGCACAGACATGTCTTGATCTGTACTCAAGCATTTGGAGAAGTCTCTCTCTTTGCTGCTGGTTCACGTTCTGCCCTCAACCACACTATGTAGTTTGCCTCATTCTTCAGGTCTCAATGTTTCATCCCACTAATTTGACAGTCTCTGTCAACACTCAAATACAAGACTGTGGCTCTCAGCAATTCGGATGAGAGTTGTTTTGAAATTGCTTCAAAACTTCAAGCTAATGAGATGTTAATTGTTGATGTTGTAGTTTTTTTTTTAACAACTTTGCAATGAAGAGAAAGTAACTAACATTTAGTGAGAATCTTTATGTCAGGCATGGAACAAGGAGATTTACATAAGTTTAGTTGATGATTCTAATGTGCTGGGACTGTAGCTCAGAAACAGAACATAAGCTCAGCATGAGCAAGGCCTTGAGCTACCACCACCAAAAATGTAGCAATGTAATTTAGCTAGTATCTAAAATGCTGTGAGGATATGATAATACTTAATTGAGGCCGGACAATATGGAGGATGAATTCAAGCACCCACTGTGCTTGGAACACTTCTCTTTAACAGGTTCACCTTAAATGAACTCAAAGACCGCAAAATCTATCATGGACAAAGATTACTTGAGTGTGCATTCCAGTTTGAGAAAAGAAGTTTAGAGACAGGAAACAACAGCAGATGAAGGGTCCATCACCCTCTCTCTAGTGGCATTGGTTGCATGTGAAGCTTGGAATATTCCTCTAAGCTTCAAGTGAGGTAAATGACAGATGAATGGCAAAAAGCTTCATTAAGTTAGTGTGCTCTATAGATGACTTTGCTTGTAGGAGCATACTCATCACTCCCATAATCAATAACAAACACTTCTCAAGTATCTTACATCATGGAGAACTATCAGATAATGAAGTTTTGAGTTGATGAAATGATTTTTTTAATATTTATTTTGATTTTATGTGAATTGGTGTTTTGCCTGCATGTATAACTGTGTAAGGGTGTCAGATCTTGGAATTACAGACAGTTGTTAGCTGCCATGTGGATGCTGGGAATCGAACTCAGATACTCCTGAAGAACAGTCAGTGCTCTTAACTGCTGAGCCATCTCCCCAGCCCAATGAAATGATTTAAGATGTCTTTATTTAATGTAAGTGTATTTGTTAAGAATAAATTGCTTAAAATCAGAATATCTCATATTACATTTGTGTACTAGCAGGCAATGCTGAAAAGGCAAGAAATAATTTTAATAAAAGATTCACTGCTTATTACAGCTCCTCAAGTACTTTAGATGTTAATTTCTAATAACACTTATTTTATGATGTAGCTGCAATTTATGATAAATCAGAGCTCTTTGTATAATCATTGTGTACTGTACATGGTACCCATACTATAGGGCTTGAAAATAATCTTATTACTATCCATGATTATAAGAGCTCATGATTATTTTATCTGTACTTTATGGCATTGTAAATCATGTTCATGACATCTGTAACACTGATTCCTTGCTTAGGAAAAAAGGACCAATTTTAGCAGTTTGAGGAAGAAAGCATGGTGTGCCCTAGGGACATCCAGTTTATACTGTGAGTTAAAGGATTTTAACTGGGCTGAGAGAAAAATACTTTCTCCTCAGCACTTTTCTTAGCACTCAACACCCATTCTTCCAATGTTTGTGAGTACTTATTATGTACTAAGTAAATTCATTTCTAATTTTGAAAATCTGTTACTATTTCCTGAATGTTAGTTAAGTCCTGAAACTCAACTAATATAATTTTTCTAAAGTTTTATTTCCCAAGTGTGGACTTTTTGCCTTAGATTTGGCCTCTGAAATACATAAGCATGAAAATAAGCAAAGCTCTCTTTCTTCTATAGCACTCCCATACACACCATCTTATTTAATCCCCAGCTATTATGCAAATTATATAAAAGGTAAATGAACCAGATGATGTCAATGCCTTGTGAAGAACTGCCACATTGTTCTGAAGTATGTCATTGTTTATATGACCTAATTGATTATATATGTACATATATGTATGTTGTTTTTTATGATTAATTTGTCTTTTATTTTTATCTCTATAGCCTATAAATCATACTTATCTTTTCTGTGCATTTAAGGTTTGTTATTTTCTACTGCCCTGAAGAATCTCTTATGTGCTTATTTTCCTTATCATACCTGGCATATCTTATGTTCTGAATTTAATTGGTTACATATAAATAAGAATGAAAATTGATTACCTGGTTCTTCATTTGCCTCATTTCTTGGGCAGTATTTTTTATCTAGGTTAGTCAGGCTGGAGATGTGCTCTCTTCTTCCTAGGTTCTTCCCTTAAACCATGTCATTGTTCATCAGACCATGATGCAGCAAAGAGGATTTGAAATATAATACACTCAGCTTTGCCAAATGTTCAGGGCTCAAATAAACAACCCATTGGCTAAGCTAACTTTGGGGAATTATCTAGGGACTTAAATTCTATTTTCTAGCCTCATCTGGTTGCCATGGATACTTGCTGTGGCAGAAGGTTGTCCTACAGGAGCGGGTACATGATGTTGCCTCTGGCAACAAATAGCTCAGTGGGTGGAGAAGGAACAGAGCTAGGCCATGAGTGCCAGGTATTTAAGGAGGGCAAGGACAATGGGGAAAGCCATCAGAGACCATGGGTGGCATTCTGATAATAGCTGGGGCTGGGCTTGTTGAGAGAGTATGTATACTAGGAAATTGTGTTGCTGCAAGCAAATAATTAGCATTGAGGAGATCCACTAATGCAGCAGGTGATATGAGGAGCAGGTGAGAATCTACAGAGAATTCCCATAGCTGAAATTTGGATCTAAGGATGAATAGAACAAGTAAGGGAACAGAGTCAAGGGAGACTTGAAAGAACTTAAGTCCTTAAACATTGGAGGGCAGAGAGGAGAGGGACAGAAAAGGCCTCAGAAAATATCAATTTTGATAGAATTTACCTTGTGTTCTATGCTGGAATCCAATGGTATAGAAAGGAGAGAACTGACCAGGAGTAGGATGGATAGCCCTGAGTTCTAGTCTATACTATTCCATTTATTTTGCTTCAGTATGTCTCCGTTTCCTTGTCTATTGATAAAGAGTATGAGATGATGGTGAATTTCCTTCATATGACCTACATACTTTTAACCTTTGCAAGAAGAATTGAAATAGTTTTGGAAATGATACATAGTTTATCATCTCACAGCCTGAATAACAATTCTAATGCTTTCATTAGTATAAAAGTAGCCCCTAATAAACTGTGATTTCTTTTTTTTTTTTTTCAGTCTAGCAGACCTAAAACTGTGTAGGACATCTACTATAGTGTGTCTCTCATGAACTTACAGGCCTGTTGATGCATAAGACCACCTATAGTTGGACAGCCAGAGCTGGTCCCGTCCCTCCTCATAACTTTAATAATTTTTTTTAAAACTTTATTTATTTAGTATTTATTTATTTATTTGCCTTGGTGTTTGCCTGGAACTGGAACTACAGACAGTTGTTAGCTGCCATGTGGGTGCTGGGAATCGAACCCGGGTCCTCTGGAAGAGCAGACGGTGCTCTTAACCGCTGAGCCATCTCTCCAGCCCCCCTCCTCATAACTTTAAATTCAGTATCTCCTTCTCTTCTTCCTGAAGGTTACAGCATAGATTCTGTTGATTGGAATTTTCCATCTCCTAGCTCCGAGTTCTGTGTTCTGATGTTTGGATTTTGCACTTGGTGGAAGGGGTTTGGATAATGACCTGATTGTTGTTTCTCCTTTCTTCCCTGAGTTTTGTTTTAGGGGTTTCAGTCAGCTCTCCCAGATCTGCTTCAGTGTCTTCACTGAGGAGTCTCTGCTTCCTGCTCCCCTGATTTCCTGTCATAAGCTCCTGAAAAATAAACCGCATGAGGAACATCATTTCTGCCATGAGAGTTGAGCTTTTCCTTTTTCTCAACCAGTAATCTACAAGTAGGCATTTGGAACTCCAATGGGTTGACCAAGATAACTTCTTAAAGACAATCTGTTTAAGCATTTTATAGTACAGAAGAAGACGCAGACTAATTGCTTTATCAGTCTACATTTTGCATAAATAATATCCCCCCCACTCCCCACTTAAATTTCTACCAGCATTTGGAAATGGAGAAACTTCATAGAATAAACTTGGTGGAAATAAATGTATGGTAATTATTTTAAGACAAATTCTTTATTCAAATATCACATATTTAAGTGGGTTACAACACCTGTCTTCTTACTCTTGTACTTAAGGAATGCATGTACACAAGGATGTAGATACACAATATGACAGGGGTGCTAATCTGTTTGGACTCTCACTAAAGTAACAGAAAATATAGAGTGAACTGAGATAGCAGAGTGATTCTCATAGGCTAATTTAGTGAAGGAAGGCTCTGCTAAGATAAAAGGATACATGGGAAGTTCTTGAAATTGTACGGTCTTTAGAGAAAGATAGCTGTGTTTAGATGGGTAAATGCATGAGGGAATTTAGTTTCTTCAAATAAAAGTTATTGAAACCCTGTTTTGTATTAGTGCACTTTTAAAGATATTTCTTTTCTTTTATTTGTGAGAATGTGTGAGTTCCTGCCCTAAGAAGGCAGGAAAAGGTGTTACCCCTGAAGCTGGAGTTACACATGGAACTACCATATGTGGGTCCCAGGGACATAACTTTTGTCTTCTTGAAAAGTAGCAAGCACTTTTGACCACTAAGCCATCTCTCTGCCTCCTGGATGTACCTTCTGATCAATGAAGTGGTTCCTCATTAAAGGGGCAAATGTGTATGGACTGATGAGAATGAATGACTGTAAGCCATGGTGGAAGGATAGCTAATTGCAAATTTCCTGATGATTTTAGCTTTAGAATTTCCCCATATGGTACGATTGTGTAGATCAGCCAGAGCAGCCACCTCAATGCCATGATCGTCTTAGGAAGACCCGCTAAAGGGCAGCAGTGGTGTGCAAGGTCAATTCTGAGACCATGTGGTGATATGTTACATATGTAATAAAACCTGAAATATCAAGAATTGAACACACAGTCAAAACCTAGGCAGAGAGCTTAGGAATTTCTTGATCCTTGAGTACAAGGCCAAACAGCTACAATTCAATGGCGAATACCTTTAATCCCAGCACAGGGAAAGCCTGGGAGTGGTGACCTATACCTTTAATCCCATAACTCCAGAGACAGAACTTTCTGTGCTTCTGTGCGTTCAAGACTGGCTACCAAATAGAATAGTTCACACCTTTAATCCTAACCTGGATGGGATACAGCTGGCAAGAAAGATATTTAAGGCCTCAAGTAGGGAAGAGCAGAAGCAGAATCAACTTGGAGTGAGGATGAGAAGTTGTAAGATTGCTGGTTGAGAATTGATTGTGGTGTTTCCTCTCTGTGATATTTCAGCCTTTCCCCAATATTTGGCTCTGAGTCTCTTTCCTTCCAATCTGAATTTGTGCAACAGGATCATGTCTCAAGAACTTCAGCTTTAAACTAGTTAACAGTTCATTATAATATAAATGCCTCATAAAGTGTTGTCAATGTTCATTGGCAATAATCCTAAGAACTGTTCCATGGTCAAGTTTGGTTTGTATAGCTTTTAACCATTATTTTAGGTATTGGCTTATATAGTTCTACTATAGTGTATTAAATATCAAGGACAAAAAGATGACTTTCATTTTCTTCATCTACTTAGACTTTAGCATCTTAGTTAGGTTTTAGCTTAGTATATGCATCTATAAGCAGGCAGTGAAAGTTATAAGCTTTGCTTATATCCTTGCTGTTCTTTAGAAAAATGAACACAGCATTGATAAAGGTCAGTGGTGAGTTCTAAGAAGCCATTGACATAAACTAAACTAAATTCTTGATTGAATAAATAAACAGTGATCTCATCTTACTAGATATCTTCAGCCTTTCCTGATAAAAAGAGATGATGCTATTGGAAAGATAAAACAGAGATCAGTAGAATATATTGTATATAAGGCTATGTTCTCTTACATATACTCTGGGGGGGTTTTATGTCACTATTGTGAGTACTTTCAATTGCCTATAAATGTCTGCTTCAAGATTCCTGTTTCTGTTTCAGGATATTATTTACAAAATGGTAAAATACCACTTTGCTAAAGTAAACAGACATAATTGACAGTCACTAAATTGAAAGTATTAATAATAGCTGTCAAAAAAATTTTAAAATATTTTTTTGTGTATTATCTCACAATGGCTTGTAAAATGTCCCCAAACCAGAGTTGTAATTTTTTTATTATCTTCAAGTAGACTTTCTATTAATAGGATGCATCCTAGCTTCAATTATTTAGAAATAGATCCAGGTTATCTCATGTTATAAGAGATGCACATATACATGAAAGATGGTGAAATGGGTAGGTAGATTTTCTTCTCTTGTTAAAAGCCTGCATTTTACAGACCCAGTTGTATGAGCTTTTTCTTTTAGTGGCAATCTTTAATTAAAGTATATAGTTGCTATGGTTTATTATTTATACATTTAAGTTGTTTGTGTAAAGATATTTTCATAATGTAATAATTTGTATGTTAATTTCAATTTTAATTTTTTAAAGGAGCACACCTACTCTAACATGGAATAATGTACAAATTTTGACTAGAAAACATGACATTTTTCTAAATATTAATACATGAATAAAAGTTATTTTCTTTGTCTTTCAATGCTAATTGGACAATTGAATACTTAGCCAGACAACCCAATTCATCTGTCCCCAGTCTCTTTCCTCATTATGAGGAAATTTTACCTGAAGTATTAAGTTGCATTTATAGTAGGCAATGAAGTTTTTCAGAAAGGACTTGGAGGGAAAAAAAAAAAAAAACCTGTTTTCAGAGCCTCCTACAGAGCTTTTTGACCCATGTTCTCAAACAATCCTTTTATTTATTTATAAGAATAAAATTTTTTATCCATTCTTTGTTTGAAGGACATTTAGGTTGTTCCTAGGTTCTGGCTATTAAGAATAAAGCTACTATAAACATAGTTGAACAATGTCCTCCTGGTATGAATTTGCATCCTTTGGGTGAATGCCCAAGAGTGGCATTGCTGGATCAGAAGGTAGAGTGACTTCCAATTTTCTGAGAAGCTGCCATGCTGGTTTTCAAAGTGACTGTACAAAGTTTGAATTCCTACCAGCAATGTAAGAGTGTTCCCCTTGCTCTGCATCCTCTCCAGCATAGGATGTCATATTTTTATTTATTTTTTTTTAATTTTAGTCATTCTGTGATTTGCATTTCCCTGATGGCTAAGGATGTTGAGCAGTTCATTAAGTGCCTTTTAAACCTTTGAGACTCCTCTGTTGAGAATTCTCTGTTTAGATCTGGACCCCACTTTTAATTAAATTATTTGGTAGTTTGATTTCTAGTTTCTTACCCAAATTATCATCATAGAACTGCCATCCAGTACCTGATGGAAGCAGAAGCCCAGATTCACAACTAAGTACTGGACCAGGCTCCCAGTCCAGTTAAAGAGAGGGTTGTAATTTTCAGCATGGGTGGTCTTTGCTTTTTGTCTAAAGTCCGCAAATGAGTGAATATATCCTGTGTTTATCTTTCTGGGCTTGTGATACCTCCCTCAGGAAGATATTCTCCAAATCCATTCATTTGCATGCAAATTTTAGGATGTCATTTTTTTTCACTGCTGAGTAGTGCTTCATTGTGTAGATGTACCCCAGTTTGTTAATCCATTCTTCAGTTGAGGGGCATCTATGTTGTTTTCAGGATCTTGCTATTACAAATAATACTACTATGAACATAGTTGAGCTAATGCCTTTGGAGTGCAAATGAGCATCCTTTAGGTAAATGCCCAGTAGTGGTATTGTTGAGTCCTTGGGGAGTTTGATTCCCAGTTTTCTGAGGAACTGCCATACTGCATTCCATAGTGGCTGTACAAGTTTACGCTCTCACCAACAATGGAGGAGTGTTCCTCTTGCTCCACATTCTCTCCAGCATAGGCTGTCATCTGTGTCTTTTATCTTAGCCAATCTGACAGGTGTCAGGTGGTATCTCAAAGTTGTTTTCATTTGCATTTCTCTGATGACTAATGCTGTTGAACATTTTTTCAAGTATCTTCCAGCCATCTGTAATTCTGCTGAAAATTCCCTTTTTAGTTTTGAACCCCATTTTGTAATTGGATTATTTAGGGTTTTGGGCTCTAGTTCCTTGAGTTCTCTATGTATTTTAGAAATCAGTCCTCTGTCTGTTGTAGAGTTGTTGAAGAACTTTTCCCATTCTGTAGGCTGTTGTTTTGTCTTATTGACAGTGTCCATGGCCTTACAGAAAATTTTCAGACTCAGGTGATCCCACTTATAAATTGTTGTTCTTAGTGTCTATGTTTCTAGTGTTAAATTTAGGAAGTGGTTACCTGTGACAATGCGTTGGAGGATATTTCCCACTTTCTTTTCTATCAAGTTCAGTGTAGCTGGGTTTATGTTGAGGTCTTTGATCCACTCAAATTTGAGTTTGGTGCAGGGTGATAAGTTTGAATCTATATGCATTCTGTTACATACTACCATCCAGTTACGCCAACACCATTTGTTGAAGATACTATCTTTTTTCCATTGTATATTTTTGGCCTCTTTGTCAAAAATCAGGTGTTCATAGGTATGTGGGTAAATGTCAAGGTCTTCTATTCAATTTCATTGATCTACAGGTCTGTTTTTAAGCCTGTACCAGGCTGTTTTAATTACTATATCTCTACAAATATAGCTTAAAGTCAGAAATGGTGATGCTTCCTGAGGTTCTTTTATTGAACAAGATTGTTTGGGCAATCTTGAGTTTCCTGTTAATCCATATGAAGTTGAGTATTGTTCTTTCAAGGTCTGTAAAAAAATTGTGTTGGGATTTTGATGAGAATTGCATTGAATCTGTAGATTGCTTTTGGTAAAAGTGCCATTTTTACTATGTTGATCCTACCTATCCAGGAGCATGGCAGGTCTTTCCATTTTTTGATATCTTATTTAAATTTTTTCTTCAGTTACTTAAAGTTTTTTTCGTAAGGTCTGCCACTTCTTTGGTTAGTGTTACATCAAAATATTTAATGTTATTTGCAGCTATTATGAAGGGTGATGTCTTTCATATTTCTTTCTCAGTCCTCTTATCTTTAGTATATAGAAGGGCTATTGATTTTATTTTGAGTTAATCTTATGCCCTGCTATATTGCTAAAGGTTAGAATTTTGAGTGTCACCTATGTAAACCATCATATCATCTGCAAACCAAGATAGTTTGACTTCTTCCTTTACAATTTATGTCCTCTTAATTTCCTTTTTTTCTCTTATTGCTTTATCTAGAACTTCTAGGACTATATTGAATAGATTAGGAGAGAGAGGACACCCTGTCTTATTCTTGATTTTAGTAGGATTTCTTTGAGTTTTTGTCTATTTAGTTTGATGTTGGCTGTCACCTTGCCTTTATTATATTTAGGTATTTTCCCTATATTCTTGATCTCTCTAGTACTTTTATCTTGAAGGAATGTTGGATTGTGTCAGAGGCTTTTTCTGTATCTAATGAGATGATCACGTAATTTTTTCTTTTAATTTGTTTATATGATGGA